>WEIU01014745.1:69141-110874 GCA_013389925.1 Aegithalos caudatus
TTGGCTGCAGCGGGGAGGGAGGGCTGCCTGCCCCGGGGGCCGCGGGTGTGCTGGGCTGGGGGCCGTGTGCTCACCACAGAACTACCCCAGCATCTTTCTGGCATAGTCGGTGTGCCTACATGCCTCCTACAGTCGCTGTTGGAGGAGACGGCTGCAGAGTTTGAAAGCGTTAACTGATTACACTTGGTTAAAGCTAATGATTAAAAGCAGCATGGATGAGCGTGTTGGGGTGAGGGTGTGTTACCGTGTACTCTGTGACACGTGCGAGTGTGAATGAGTCCATGTGTGGCTCTGTGATGTGGATGAGTGTGCCTGATGCTCCCCAGCCGACCTTTTTGGGTCTGAATAGGCAGCAGGCTGCTGTGAACGTAGGAAACCTGGCTTTAGATGCCAGGGGAGGCAGGCATATGAAAACACAGGTGTATAAAAACTTTGGCTTTTGGGATTGTTTAACCTCAGATACTGTCTAAGTAGGTCATAATTTAGATGTTGTGGTTAAGGTAATACTTGGCAAAGGCCTTGACATTGCAATATATAACTTCATCAGTGAGTGGTGAACTACCCTAAGACAGAATATGATATCCTTCTTATAAATGACTGGATAGGGTTTTCAATACTTTCTCAAAGGTAGTGTACTGTTAAAATTATGCGTTTACCACCTTTGCCTCTTTTTCAGCAAGTTTACATCATGCTCTTTGATTTTTTCTCAAGAGGAAGCTGATGCAGAATATAAAAGGCAATGTAGATGAGGGTCATCTTTGGTACCTCAGTATTCTTTGTCCTTTTTGTATTTTTCTGGTTTTTGATTTAAAATTCTAGTAATTCTAAAAAATATAATTAAAATAATTATAATTCTCTAATCTGTGCAAATTAAAACACATAGAACCAGTGGAGTGGAGCTGGATTTCTTATTGGTGTTTGATATCATTGCTTGACACCTCGAGTAGTGAAAATTTATGTCTTAAGCTAAATTATAAGTAACACCCAGCCACGATGGGCTGTGTAACAGTGGATAGATAAGGTCCTTGAAACTTTGATCTGGAGGTCGTGGCACTATTCAGAAGGTGTGGGTAATATTGCCTGCATAATTAGGGTCTAGACAAGAGTGTGGAGAACAAGTCCTATAAGGAGCAGCTAAGGGAGCTGGGGTTGTTCAGCCTGGAGAAAAGGAAGCTCAGGGGAGACCTTATTGCTCTCTAACTACATAAAAGGAGGTTGTAGCCAGGTAGGGGTTAGCCTCTTCTCCCAAGTAACAAGTAATATGACCTTAAGAGGGAATGGCCTCAAGTTGCACGGTGGGAGGTTTAGATATTAGAAATATTGACTATTAAGAATATTGCATATCAGGAAAAACTTCCTCAATGAAAAGGTTGTTAAGCATTAGAACATGCTGCTCTTGGAAGTGAAGAAATTGCCAGACCTGGACGTATTTAAAAGATGTGTAAATGTGGCACTTTACAGACAAGGTGGACTTGGCAGTGCTGTGTTTCATGGTTAGACTTGATGACCTTAAGGTCTTTTGGAAAAGACCAGTAAAGCTCATTGACTGTGGCATTCCCAAACATTATAATGAAATCAGTACAATGGTTACTTTTGAAGAACTAAGGAATGAGAATATTACACATACAAATGAACATAGTTTTGCTATCAAATTCTGTCAAATAAATGTGGTTTGATTTTCTGAGCAGGATAAGCTTGCTTGTTTAAAGTAACAGGGTTAGGCATTTGTAAAGCATTACTTCTCAGGTGGGAATTATTTCGCCTTATAAGAGGGAAAAATGGACATTTCATGGTCTGAAGTCAGACTTGTCTTCCAAGCTCTTTTCTAGCCTCACTTTTTAACTTGCATCTTTCCACCTCTGTGGATGGAGAAACTGAAATCATCTTGTCAATGTGGGCAAATATCCAAAGGGAGGTTGTTCAGAAGACAGAGCCAGACTTTCTCCAGTCATGTCCAGTGACAGGACCAGATGCAGTAGGCACAAACTAAAACACAGGATATGTTCCCTTTAAGCATGAGGAAACACTTTTTTAATATGAGGGTGACTGGGCACTGGTGCAGAGCTGGCTGTGGGATCTCCATCCTTGGAGATACTAAAATGCCGTCTGGACATGGTCCTGGTCTACTGACTCAGGCTGACCTTGCAGCAGCCTAGAAGGTAAGAGGAGTAATGTGTAGATCTCAAACACCCATAGCCAGGTAACTGTGGAGGCAACTGAGGATTGTGCTCTTTGTGAACACTGAGGAAGAACAGCCTGTGGCTGGAGAAGAGGGCCATACAGAGGTAGGGCAGCACTTCTCTGGGATAAATGTCCTTATTCTAGCCCCTTGAGATAAGCACCACACGCTTCAGTGTCACGATCTTGTCCAGTGGTGAAGGTGCTGCGACCTTTCTCACTAGAAGGGTCTATAAAAAGACTGCTGGATCGACAGAGGCACTGGCACTCTCAGGAAGAGTGCTTTGCTCTTTGTGCACTCCCAAGTGCAGAGCCATGAGCTCTCTGTTGCACTCTTAAGTGCAGAGTGATTTGCTCTTTGTGAGGCTGCCTGAGCAGCAGAGTAAGTGGTCTTTCCTATCTCAAGGAGAGCTTCTTTATTCCATGAGGTCCGGAGGAGAAAAGAGCCGATGGTTCCCTGGGGAGAGGGACTGTATGGGGTAGCTGGGGGCAGGGTTTCACAACTAGGCCTATGGGGAAAGGAATTGGTAAAGGGAGCAATCAGGGGAAGGATCCAAGAAGAACCAATCAGGAGGGGTAAAAACCAGGAATAACCGATGGGGTATGAAACATTAACACAGAACTGCAAACGCTCATGAGTTGAAGTATTTTTTCTCAACTTGAGCCACAAGAAAAACTCTCAAAAGGACTTCTCAAAGGAAAGTCCCTGCTAACTGAGGCAGCCTAGGGGCTGCACATGGGTTGAAGCACTTTTGCTCACCCTGAGCTATAAGGAAATCTCTCAAGGGGACTTCCCAAGGGGGAGTCATTGCTACCTGAGGCACCCTAGGGACTGCACACTTTCCAAGGAAGTCAATTGTCCTCTGTGGATGGTCCACAGACAACCACAGTACAAAGCAGGAAGAAGAAGGTTGAGAAGTAGGGCATGAACTGTAGGAGGATCAGGACTACAGAAGACTGCCAAAGCCCTCTGATCCATTTTTGGGAAAGTCTAGAAGAATGGAGAATGTATGATAACTCATTTGCATAGAAGGCAAGAAACTTATCTATAAAACGTTACCCCCACAAAGCCCAGGTGCCTATGTGCCTCAGGTCTCTGAAAAGACCATCAGCTGGACCAACACTAGTGATCTCTTTTTCTTTATTTCTTGTGTTCTTTCCTTCTCTCCCTCTTTATTTCATCTCTCTCTTTTAACTTACACCCTAACTTTATCCAAAACCACTGCCATCTGCTTATACTAGGGTATCAGGGACTAACTTATACCTATTTCCATACAGAGTGTGTGAAATATACTAATAAAACTTTGTAAGTTTTTTTCAAACCCACTGACTTTTGTCATTCTTTTTGACCATGAGAATGTATGAATCTTAGGTATTGCCTTCCCCTCAAGAGTGGGATGCCACAGATCTGCCTAAGCAGGTACCGTCCAGAGGTCCCTTCCAACCTCAAGCCAGTCTGTGATTCTGTAGCATTATAGTAAGATGCAAGTCTGAAGACCCAACATCAGGCTGTAGTTCTTTGCATGCCTGTTGCTTTGTGGATATTAAAACTTTAGGCAATTCTAATTTGTGTAAACAAATGTCTTAATGTGTAACACACAGTTTGAGTTTTTTTTAAAGTTCATTTTAAGTGATAACAGGCTGTATATGATAGAGTGTTGTACTTCAATGCCTCTGAAATCTCAAATGGTTAGCAGTAGTCAGTGTGCTCAGCAGGGTGATAGATGGATAAGTTCTGTGAGAATAATAGAGAAGATAGAGGAGGGTCTTTCAGAGGACAGACTGAACAGAAAATAGACAATGGAACTCAACTGAGAAAGAGGCTAGGCTTCCAAGCAAAAACTTAGCTTGCTGGCTTAACAGGGTAAAGATAGAGTTCTGGTCAGAGGTTCTCCTTAAACCTTGGAAGCTCTTTATGGGAACCTGAAAAATGGTATTAAAAAGTTCATACGTATGCTTTTTGAGCTAGAATTTGTTTCCTCTCTTGGAGACATTTTATTAGATCAATTGGAAACAGCAATCTTTTTTCAATATCTTTGGTTTTAAAACCTGAGACTTACAGAAACAGATGCTTTTCATATATTTTCCAGTGTAATCTACTTCAATTGAAGAAGTGGAAGGAGGCTGTTACTCTATTTAAAATGTAGGCATAAGGTGATTTTTTTCTCTCTAAATATGGTAAGAGCATGAAAGAATGCAACATGCCCCAGTGTGTTTTCTTCACTCTTTGCCATTGGAAATACCAGTATTGTCAGTGGAATGCAAAATGATTTCCAGAAAATAAGTGATGAGTGTCACCATTCCCTGACTTGTTTTTTTGAAGCAGTAATCCCAGGTACTGTTCTAAACTTTATCAGTGGCTGGTATAGCAGAATATATCTGGTTTTGCCTACGTGAAAGATAATAAGAGCTACAAAACATGATTGTTCAAGAATAGGATGAAGGAATTGAAATTGTTTGATGTAAAAGCCAAAATGAAGACCTGGGTTTTAAACCACATAGAATTTGGCAAAGAGGTTGAAGGAAAGACTTCCTTGAATTGGCTTTGATCAGGTCAAAACTGTCTTCAATTGCAACGTGGGAAACATAATCTTTAGATGTTAGAGAGAAAAACCTTTTTAATGCTGAAGTTAGTGAAACACTTGAGCATATTGTTGTGGAATGCCAGAGAAAAGGGTTAAAACAAGTGTTTATCTAGGAATGTGGAAATAGTTTTCTCTGACGTGTGCAGGCAGAGGGCAGTTTTGCAACATACGATTTTCCCCTGATGCTAAGACATAAGTGCAATATATAATCCCCTTTGAATTTTGGAAATGTTGCCCAGATTGCTATTCAAATGTTGCTTACACTTTTAAAACTGTGACAGGGTCAATTTACATAATAATATCTGAATTTATCTAATATTCTCTAACATTTTCTTCAGCTTCTACTCTCATTTTGTGTGAAAAAAATGCATCTCTACTTTTCTGATCCTATCAGACCCTTTTTCCTTCTCAACAGGGTAACAAAGCTCTCATCACACCTTCCAGATGGTTTTTGATTAAACTTTTATGTCTTTCACAGACTTGTTTGTAAGTGGTTGCAAAAAATTCATGTTTATGTTGCCATGTATCTTTAGAAGAACCGAAGTTCTCGTGTCTGCTTGTGTTTTGACCATTTTAAAGTGAATATGCATAGCCCAGGTACTATGGCCCCTTGTTAATACCATCCTACAGTGATTTGATATAAAAAACCTGAATCTTACACAACTTTTATGACAGTAATACAGAGTTTCTCTGTATTATGTGAAATAATTCCAGATCCTTTATTGTTCATATGGCCCTCCTTTTAGGGGAAGGGTTTCGTAGACTTTTGTACAGAATGGTTTGTGACACTCATGGTCCCCCACTTTCTCCTTATTAATGGCATTGTAAAGGAGTTGTAGTAAGGTAACTGCATCCTAACTGTTTTTAATTTCATAATTGCTCTTTTTGGATAATAAAGACCATCCCATAAGCATCTGTGTGTATGGTTGTAAGAGTAATATATAAAATATCCTGATTTAGTGGTCCTTTATTAAATAGGAGAAGTGATGAAGGAAATACTTTTTTTAAAACTAGTAGTGGGTTACTTTAGGCCATTGTTTATTTCTAGTTGCATTGTAACAGTATGTTACCACTGTACAGTTGTCCCCATGGAACCTTTTGGAAACTCTCAACTGTGTATTTTTTGTATATTGCTATTTTTGTTACACAAAGACACATGCAGATAGAAAAACAAAGAGAAAGGGCATCACTTAGTGTGAACTTTAACTTTTAGGTACTCTGCCATCTTTCAGTAAATAGAACTGTCTTTGTATCTTGTACCTTCTGTATTTTTGTACTTTGAGAATTATGCTACACTTGATTTTTTTTTTCTTTGTAAAATTACTATAAAAATGAAAACTAGGTTTTTGAAATTTTTTTTAATTGGAAGATAAGAACTTTCTGTAAATGTCTAGCTATTGAAGAGGCTATGACTCATATCACTCTACAGAAAATTTTAAGTCACTGATATAAAACAGTGTTGTCAAATGCATTCTAATCATGATCTTGTAACTTGGGATCCTGTTCATTTAGCTTGTATGTTTAACTGTTTTTGCCAAGAGATGAGTAAGACTATTTTGAGTCCTTAACCTGTTCTCCTTGAAAAGGATATGTGTGTGTGCCGATACAAAGTAGGATAATAGTATGTTTTCATAATGTTGAATTATTTAATGTGAATTTATGCTTTTTCTGTGATATCATACATATAAAAATCGGAGTGATTAATGCAAAGTAAGTTAAACCAAGACCAAGTTTAGCAGATTCTTAGTTGTCAGTTAAGATACAGTACTTTAACTTCTCTATTTTCACTAATAGTCGTATTTAGCTTGTTGAGTCAATCACGAAGTTACAGAATAAAAAAGAACTTCCTGATGTGAGTACAATGTTTCTAGAGCTATGTTTTAATTTAATGTTCTCATTCCTTAAGGGAAAAACATAAAATGCCAAAAAAAATTGTGTTAGTTTGGAAGGCTAGCTATTACATACTTCAAACTTTTTTTTTAGGTTTGTAGGTGGAGAGCTGAATATCTGTTACAATGCTGTAGATCGTCATGTTGAGAATGGACGAGGAGAACAAATTGCCATTATTTATGACAGTCCTGTAACAAATACCAAAGAGAAAATAACATATAAGGAGCTTTTGGAACAGGTATGTTTCAGAATAACCTTGTTAATAAGAAGGGGCAAGAAATACTGCTCAGTAGGTAGATACCAGAGAGGTAGATATGATCTACCTCACTAGTTTACTCCTTTCGCTTTGCTCAGTATTGATTTATAAGCTTTACTACCTGTGCCAAATTATACTGCATCCAGTAGGTTTTGAAATTCCTCTATTTTGTTGTCTTCTTCTACAGTTTAATAGGGTTTTTTTTCCCCCTGGTTGATTAAATTTTTAACTTGTCTCTATTGATTTCATTTTCTTTTTCCCTAACAGATCTTAATGAAAAGGTTAAGCATAGCATCAGTTAAGTCTCTCGAGCTTAACTCTGATGAGCAGAAGTACAGTTCCATAGAAATGAAATGTGTACCTTGGCTGTTGCTGCCACATAATTGAGTGTAAGCTTAAATGAAATTTAACTGGGGGAACTCCAAAGAAAGCTACATGACCTGCCCCTATGTTAGGCTGTCATGAGAGTGCAGGTGGCCCTTCTGTCTGGAAAGTCTGTGGATTTTGACTTTCCTGTTGGCTGAGGTAGCTTACTCCTGATGAGATTGTGAATATCCAGTTCTGCATCAGCCCATTTGGATTTACTCCATGCCTCACCATGGGTGTTTGCAGCCTGCCCCATTGAGGGTTCTTGGCTCTCAGGGCTGTCTGCTGGAGGTTGGCCCTCATGCTGCTACTCTTGTTTAGCTGCCTTTTTTCTTCCAGGTATGTATAGCAGTTGAACTTAACACTGAGTACAAAGAAACATTGGAGTTAGACTCGTATTCTTCCTTAGTGTGTTTCAATGTGCAAGATGGTTTACTTTGAATGCAAAACACTCAGTGTATTTAAGATATGCATGTAGTGTCTGGAATAACGTGAACCTGTGGTTTAAAATGTGAAATGAGGTTCAGAATACAGAGTAATTCAGTTTGTGAGGGGTTTGTTCCACTGCTGCAAGGTAAGAGAAGTCATACAGCTACAAGGAAATGATAAACCTGATATGCATTCTACATTTTAAGGAAAATATAGAAAACACGTACTCCTTACCACCTTTCTATTTATTTACCAAATCCAAAAAGCAACATGCCATATGGTATGCTGGAGCTAGAACAACTAGTTTCGGTGTTTTAGGAAGTCAGAAGAATTTGAAAGGATCCTGCTCTTTATCTAATTTTACTTATATATAAGTATAATTACAATTCTATATATACAATTTTTGTGTCATTTGCCTTCAATAATTATGACACATACACATATATGCACATATATGTGTATATATGAAATCAATCTATATATGTGTTGCATATAAACTTGGTTTATTTTAATGCAGAAATACAACATTTTAATATAAATTATCTTAAGTGAACTCATTTGGTAGAAATTTCCTCTGAAAAGAACTTGAGAAGTAGCCTTTTTTCTGCTTTTTAAGCTTGATACTATATTAAGTCTCCTAAGTTTATGTCTCTGTAAGTGTATTAATTGTCTTAAGACATGGCGAATTTGTGCAAAATGAGAAAATTTTGCTAGTTGACATAAACATCCTTTCATCTACATTTCTTGTTACAGAGCATTGCCAAACCAAGTGGAAGAACTGGTTTAAATTTTCTGGGGTATGTAGCAGTACTCACTCAGAAGTTCATTATAATCTTGCTGGAGGCTGAGTCCTATTCTCTACAATTTGCTCTTAATCAAAAGCAAATAAATATGAAAGGCAATATTTGATATTAATAGCTTGTCTGTTGAAGCTTTCTGGTCCCCTCTTGTACAATAAGTTTAATTTGGTTTATCTAGCTACTGGACTCCTGAAAACAAAAGTAACAAAGAGATCTGCTGAAAATGGGAGGGACGTAGGCTGTTATATTTTTCCTGGATCTTGTAGGTCTAGGAGAGTTGAGCTTGCATTGAAGGATTCTATGCTTGTGTGTCCCAGTCACTGTTCAACCCAGGAAGGTTTGGAATTCCTCTTTTGAGCATTTTGAATGGGATTTCTGTTTTTGTATTTTTTAAGATGAATTTTTTTGGCATGGACCAAAACTGCTTTTGGTAACTGCTAGGAGTTTACTTCAGAACTGAATGACTTAGAAACCTTAGCTGCTGACACAGCTGTAGTATTTGGTCGCTGGGTAAAAGTAAAACCATGCTCACCGGGTCCATGCATTTAATACAAGTATAATTTATGCTCTGGTCTTACAAGCTGCAAGCCTACTTGAATTTCTCATTATATGACTTGGTCTCAAGTGATTTTATTACTGAAATGTCAAATATATTAAAGTGAGTGAGCAATCTTAAACTTGAAGAAAAGTGGAGAAATAGCATGTTAATTTTTGAGTGATAAAGTACACTACACTGTATCAATGTAAATCATAAATGACAACACATTGTAACAAAGTGGAAGATTTCATGGCTTTTAACAGTTCAATGAAATGTCAGTACTCACTTTTCCACCCTCCCTTTTTTCTCTAGAAAGGGTGATTGTTTGGATGTTTCAGGGCTACCACGTCAATCTGAGGGGCAGTGTAAACCTATTTTACAATAGGCTAAATGCTAGGTGCAGATAGAGACAGTGTTCCCTGTCAGAAAGATGAAGGAAAGAGCACAAGGAAAGTCATAGATACCTGTGTATTGTATTGGATTGTTGTCTTCAGTGAGATTACAGTCTGTAAGGTGGGGAAATGAGGTGCAGGCACGCGATTACTGGGTTTGCACAGGTGACAGGTAGTTCCTATGTGCCGGATGTTGTACACGTGTTCTAATTTAATTACAATTTAGCTATGATAGATTTCAATAAAAATTACATAAAGTACATGCAGATCTCTTTGCTATCTCCTTCCTGCACCCAGGAACCCATTATATACCTTGCTTGCAGGCACTGGGAGTCTTCTATTACAAAATTACTAATTATGATCATTAAATAATATATTTTCCTTTTAAGAGGCAAACATTGCCTTTTTCATAATTATTATTTATTAAATAATTATAATAAACAATAATAATACTTGTCCATTATGTTTAACTATTTATTGTCCACTATCCACACTTACAGTGACTATAGAAATACTCATTAAATGTTATTTTCGTTGCCTCTGTCCTTTTTGTCAACACTCTGCTTGAGAGTCACAAGCAGGGAAGATAACAATTAGCTTTCATTTTTTTTTTTTGAGAGAAGGTGATATTAGCTCTGTGTTTGTCGATTTTAATGTTTTCACACTAGGAAGAATAGAAAAATAATTTACCTTTGGAAGTAGAGTTGTTGTCTTTAGTTACAATTGCTTTCACTAATTGTACCTAGAAATGACTGTGAATGCTGGTGGCATGGCAATAAATGCTAGCTTTGTATGTGTCCAGTCTTTAGATTTTGTTGAGTTTTGATAGTGTATATCAGTTTTGTATGATTTTGCTGGGTATTATTAAGTCTATCATTAAAGATATTTTCTCTTGAAAATCAGTAATATTTAGGATAAGAGATCTGTTCTATACAAATCATATATATACTTTAGTTTGTGTGAGTTTCCAGCTTGGTGTGGTGATGACTTTGCCTTACAAAGACAGCCAAACAAACTTTGCCTTGTTCTTTCTTGTGGTTGAAAATAACAGTACAGATTTATGCAATTCTTACAGAAAATGGAGCTTACGCAGTATCTTCTGATGCAAGAGGGCCTGCTTGGGGTTTCTGTGTTTCCATTTTATTAAATCCTCAGGGAGAATGTAGAAATGTGCTGTATGATTATGGATGGGAGAAGGTAGAAATGTGCTGTTTGATTGTGGATGAGCTGTGAATTTAATGCAAAGACAGAGCAGATGCTCCTGGAACTTCTGGATGTTACTGTCTCAGATTACTGAAAGTCTGAACATGTGTTTTCAGTGAAGAGAGAAACAGTGAGGTGGGAAGTTGATGTATTAACCAATATGGGAGCAGAGGTGCAGGAAATAATGTCATTAGGCAGAGAGGTAAAACAGTAGAAAAGAGCAGTTAAAACTAGTAGTGGACCTTTGATTTGCACAGAGTGATCCATGATGCTTCTTCTCTTGGGTAAGTACATGACTGTAGCTCTGTATTGGTTAGGTTTACATGTCCTTACTGCATACAAAGCCATTGATGTCCTTTTCCATATATTTGTGAGGATTCTAGGACTGAATGTAGTTACTCTTTAAAAAGAGAAAACTCAAAATTTTAAATAATATAAATAAAAGCGGTCTTTTTCAGAAGATGTCACATTGCCATGCCACAACAAGTATGTTGGGACAGCCTGGTCACGGTGCTTGTCACAGGCTCCCATGCTCACTATAATCGAACTTACTATGGGGTGAATACTAACAAAATATTCAGTAGTACTTTTCTGACTGAATATTGTCTACTGTCAAAGTAATAAATATTTTCTCATGCATTGCTGCTGATCAGTCTATTGCATTTCTTGAGTTCTAGTCCTTTGCTGCTGTACATAGTCTCTCTTAGGTTTCTGCATAGCAAAAATGAAAATCTGACAATGAGAGCAAAAAATAATTTTAAATCTAGATATTTCTCTGAATTAGTGTTTACTTTTGATTCGGGGTATAAGGTCTCTTAGATTCTGGGAAGTTTGTGACTCTGCAGTAAAGAAAATACAACTACATGTTGATTTGTGTTTCAAAGTAAGCTAGTTAGGACAGAACTTATATTATGAAATGACTTGTTTACATTAATTCTTAAGAGCTAAAATTGAGAAATACAAACTGTTACCTGAATTAAAGAATGACTGGTAAAGTAATTAAAAAATTTGCTAGACATTGCTATTGATTTTTTTGCTGTACTGACTACAATAATTAGTCTCCTTCAATGTTTATTTTACAAAAGAAAAATATAGTGGGTTTTTTTGCAAAAAGGAAATTGTTTTGTATTTATTGAACCTTGATTACGTTACATCAACTTTCTTTATCACACTGGCTTGTCTCTGATGTTGTGCATTTGTTGATTGTATGAAACTTGGTTTTTTTATGGGGCAGCAGCAGATCTGGAGAAACTTTAAATATGAGGTTTTTTTGTCAGTACAGGTCTCCAAGTTAGCTGATGTGATGATCAAACATGGTGTGAAGAAAGGTGATCGTGTGGTCATCTACATGCCCATGATTCCACAGACAGTGTACTGTATGCTGGCTTGTGCGAGAATAGGAGCCATCCATAGCCTGATTTTTGGTGGATTTGCATCTAAAGAACTTTCAGTTCGCATTGATCATGCAAAGGTAATAACCGGTTTGGAGCAACAAACACCATTGCAGTAGTTACTCCTATCTGTCAATATAAAAAACCTGTTGTTTGGGTTTTTTCCCAGATAGGATAACATCTCTTTGTGTGACACACCATATCAATTTTTTTATAATACCTATTGTTGCAACATGAACAAAGTACTGTATCTGTGCTCAGGTTGATACTTGTGTAGCAGACACCAAGTGAACAATTTTGACCCCTTCTACAAAAGCAGGGGTTTAACACATTGTTGTCTGTATAGAGTGTACTTTCTTCTCATGTTTGTCAATCTTTTTCTACAAAGCATCTCCTTAATACTGGCTTTTGATTCAGCATTTTCATCAAGTGTATGGGGACAATTCTGCCAACCCTAAGTGATTTTGTTGGCTTATCTGATGTTTAGACATGTTAGATAGTATATTTTTTCAGGTGTGTTGTGATTTAGGAATGGTATTCCCCAATTTATTGTTCTCATTGAAACACTCCAAACTATATGTTGCTTGCTCACTCTCCCTTCTCCCTCCTCCTCCCCGTGGTGAGGATGGAGAGGAGAATTGGAGGCCTAAAAGGTAAAGATCAGGTTGAGGTAAGAACAATGTGTTAGAAACAGAAATGAAATAAATGAACAGTAACAGTAACAACATTCATAGCAGTGTACAAGAGAGGCAAATGATCCACACCATGCAGAACCCACACTACTCCACCAGACCCTCTGGAAAGGATCCATCCTCTTCCCACCCTGTATGTGGCTTGAGGTGGTATAGAATGACCTCTGGGTCCTGGCCATACCCCTACTGGCTATTAGAAAAAATAACCCTGTCCTGTCTGGAACTAGAACAAGCGGTACTTCTACTTCATTTCATTTCTACACAAAGCAGGACAGCTATAGAAACCATTGCCCTAAATAAGTGACTGTGCAGATTATATGATTAATAGTGAATGCTTTTAAGGCTTTTGTGTTTGACATAAGTTGAGCTTGTTTATAAAGCATTATGATGTCTGTGTCACTGAAATGAAAATAGTACTTGACTATTCTTAGTAGGCATATTAGTAGCTTAGTAGGCATATTAGTAGCTTGTGTATGCATTAGTTTCAAACCATTTCAAAAATGGCATGGCCTGTTCTTGTTTTCTACTAGTGGACAAGGTAAAGTCCTTGTCACCTTCATCAGTCACCTGAAGCATTCAGACTCTCTGTGGTAGCTGTCTTATTGAATCATGTTCCTTAGACGTATAAACCAAAACAGGATTTTGTGTAGGCTTCAAGTGTCCAGGATTTTTGGACCTTTCACTTAGATTTCTGTGTGCAGAAGTGCTTTTCAGATGACTGAAGTTTCAGTTTTATAAATATCTTTAAATAGAGAGTTGAATGTATTTCCCCTCCTCTCCTTGATGCTTTAACGAAGATAATAAAATGGCCAAAATGGTTCGTTGGAATGATGAAAGAAATGCTAACATCAGCTCTCTAGTTTTCCCTGTCTTTCTTCCCACTTCCCCATTTTTTAAACAAGCTACAATTAGGTAAAAATAGTGTAGAAGAAAAAATTATAAGCTTTAAAAGTGGAGGTTGCTACAATACAAATTGTCTAGCATGTTCACTTTTAGAATATTTTGCAATTATTAACTAATTAATCGCAATGGTTTTTCCCCAGGGAAAAAAGGGAGAGAGCACAATAATCATAATCCTTGTTTCATGTATTAAAATGAAAAGTTTAAGTTTTCTACCCAAGGTCACTTAGCAACTCATTTGAAGGGTTAGCTATATAATTATTAGCTGCAATCATGGACTAAGTCCTAATTTACATTGCCTTTTGGTTTCTTTAAAAGGCAGTGTTATGGGTGATTTTTGGTCCATCTGATGTATAATAAAAATGTAGGAGAGGCACATCCTCAATCTGAATTTCGAAACATGCCCCAATTTTCAGTGTGGTAAAGCTTTCATGATAAGTGAATTGCACATTCCTGAGGCTACCTGTGATAGACAGTAAAAATGCTGAATAAATAAAGCAGTTGCACAATAACCTAATCTTTTTATTAGGCTTTTATGTGAATTGGTTTAGATGCTGCAGTACATGACCTGATGTTGGTAAAATTAATTAGAAAGTGTTAAAGATGTGCACTGGAAAGCTGGCTGTAAAATGCTCTTGTGGAAGAAAGATCAAACTTCATACTCTGCTGGAAGGTCTGAGTGAAAGAAATAACAGCCACTTTCTAGTATGAGAAGGTACACTTGGCCAGCTTACCCTAATTTATCTTGAATTTTAAATAGGTCTGGGAATGCTGCGAAGTCCTGCAGCTGGTAATTTCTACTTGGGTTAAGTATTGGCAGTTACAGGCATCCTGCAGTGAATTGTGATGAAGTGGTACAGAACATGAGAACAGGGTTTTTGTCATTTTTTCTTTCACTTGAGTCTGGGAATATATAATTTGTAATATCAAAACAATAAGTAGGTTCATACAATCATGGAATAGTTGGAAGGGACTTTTAATGGTCATCTGGTCCTACTTCCCTGCACTGAGCACGGCATCTTCAGTTAGATCAGGTTGCTCAGAGCCCTGTCAAATGTGACTTTGAATGTTCCCAGGGGTGAGCATCTATCATCTCTCTCCTGAGCAACCTGTGCCAGTATTTTACCACCCTCACTTGCAAAAATTTTTTTCCTTATATCTAGTTTAAATATACCCTCTTATAGTTTAATACCATTACCCATTTGTCCTAATGTAGCAGGCATTGCTCATGTCCAGCTTTTCATCCATCAGCATGCCCAAGTCCTTCTTGGCAGGGCTACTCTCAATTTCTTTATTCCCCAGAGTGCATTAATTTTTGGGGGGCTTGGCCTGGCACAGGTGCAGGACCTTGCACTTGGCCCTTTTGAAGCTCATTAAGTTGTCATGGGCTTCCTCCTTGAGCCTGTCCATGCCCCTCTGGATGGCATTCCCTCGTTCAGGAATGTCAGCTACATCATTTGAGGAGTATTAGAGAGTATAGCAGAATTTTTAGGAGGAATCTTTACAACAGAATAAAAGTGTTGGTCTTATACTATTGGGCCTTGCTTTATCTCATTTCTACTTCATAATGTTGTTGTTTTTTTTCTGTAGCTCACTATCTCAGTCATTTCTTCTCCAGCAGACCCTTAAACTCTCCCCGTTTTTTCTTCAAACTTCTTTCTATCTATTCTTAACATACAGGACTACACAGAGCCAAAGAAGAGGTGGGAAATGGGTGTATGAAAGCAATATGGGAGCAGAGGTACAGGGGAAATAAAGTCATTAGGCAGAGAGAAGAAAAGAGCAGTTAAAACTTGTAGTGGGCTGTTGATTTGCCCAGAGTTATCCATGATACTTCACTTTGGTAGTACATCATCTTAGCTAATTTAGTATTGGTTATTTTTAGATGCCCTTACTACATACAAAACAGTGGATGAGTACAGGTAGCATTATTTACAAATTACTATAAAGCTAGTGATAATAAGAGTCTTTAATTTTAACAGTTGACTAGAACTGTGTATCTTGTATTTATTACAATCTAACTTTGGGGTGGCCTCCAAATAAGTTTTCAGCATTGTATTGTATCATCTACCGTTAAATCAGTGCATTCCAAAAAGGAAAATCAATGCTGAAATTTTAAACTCATCCGAAATCTTTATTTTGAATACACACCAATTAGGGATCTTTACTGAATGACAGATTTGGACAGGAAACATTTTATTATTGCAGTTTAATCTGTGCTTTCTCCACTGAATTTAATTTACCCTTAACTGTGACATTGTGGTTTATGCCTACTTAATGAGATTTATGCTAATGCATACAATTAATAAACTAGCTTGATCAAACTGAGTGCCATATGATAAATAAGCTTCTAAAACTTCAAAACAATAGAGATTGAAGACTCATTCTTTTCCAAACAAAATATGTTCTAACACACAGTTTCTTTGCTGCTACCTTTTCTCCCCAAAAAAATAAAAATACTGATTGTCGGATCTAAGTCAAAAATAGTTTGTATGCAGATTTCTTCACTTAGGAAGTCTTACATAAAAGCAATGGTTAATTCATTGACAAAGATATGAAATCCACATTTGGAAATAGATATTAGTCTAAAACCACCCCGAACTATACAAATCTGATTTTTAGTAATTTTGCACTCTCAATCCTTTAACCATCTCTTAAAAAACTCTAGCCTTACTTCCCTTGTGCCTTGTGACTTTAGCTTCCTGTACTTCTAGTTTCCTGCCATCTCTTGTTTGCCTTCTTTTCCCTCTTCTATTTTCTGTCCTGTGACTTTTATTGAAAGCTGTGAAACAGTCACTAGTTCTTCAGCTAGTATTGAAAATATGGAATTGGAAGCATTATGTAGAATACAAAACAGTACAGCTCACTCTTTACATCACTGCACCACTTTTCCTTAGTGGAGGAGCTAAGATGGATAGGGGGTTTCTCTATGTGTTCATTATATTTATGCAACTAATAAGAAGTTAATACTGTTGTTTTGTTATTCAAATGTGTTTGAAAATAGTGAAGTGTCAGAAGGTATTAATGTTCTTCCAAACAAAAAGCAGACGCATGAGCAGCAAGTTTACACAAGCTTAATTTAGTCTAGGAAAACTGATCTAAACCCCTGTGTCTAATTATGTAAAGATGAATTGTATACATTGAATTTAATGGAAAATGTTATTAGGTTACATATTTAAAATACATTACAAATGTACATATTAACTATCTTATTTTTTTAGCCCAAACTTATTGTGACAGCAAGTTTTGGAGTAGAACCGAAAAGGAAAGTGGAATACATATCTCTCCTAGAAGCAGCACTGGCAAGGGTACAGAGCAAACCTGATAAAGTTCTCGTTTACCAGCGACCTAATTTGGTGGGTGTACAGTTGTAGTGCCTTTATGTTAGCTTTCACACGTTTGTGTAGTGCTTATGCCTTTACTTTCTTGCAAGAAATATTTTACTGTATCTGTTGTAGTTTGCTTTTTCATTTTAAGGGTGAGCATTCCAGTCATAAGATTTAAATACTAAGTAGAACTAATGCAGTAGAGAGATTAGAGAAAATTGAATAATACTGTATAAAAATTTTGAGTAGTACATGTTTTTAGAATGAATTCCATATATTTAATGTGGTTTTTTATAACAATTTTCTTATTTTTTAATGGGCAGGGCCATGTTCCTCTTACCAAAGGTCGTGATCTTGACTGGGAAGAAGAGCTTGCAAAAGCACAGTGTTCAAAATGTGTCTCTGTTCCATCAGACCATCCACTTTATATTCTGTATACATCTGGAACAACAGGTTTGCCCAAGGTAAAGGACTATCAGTAGTCTAAGTGTGTGACCAACTATTTGCAGTTCCCCTTGAATAAATATTTAATTGAAAGGGTTGAAAATGTTTGCCAGAGCACAGTGCTATAAATAATAAGCATTGCTACAAATGGTTTAATCTCATTTATTCACATTTCACTATTTTAAAGGCAGTGTCTAGGAATATATCACATTTTTTAAATTTAAATAGTAGTAATATAAAGATGAGATGCATTTTCTTCAAATGTTTGTACAAAATAAACTTTTGAGGATAGCAGAATGTCTTTTATTCAGTACTGTCTACTATGTTTCAACTTTCTTAGATAAGCATAGTATAGTCACTTAATGACAAGACTGGTTAATATATCACTTGTCAGATAGCATTTATTGCTGACTAATCTTGTTCATTATTTTCATATTAGCTAATTTTCTTGTAGATAAGACATGGTGAATGACATTACAGATTAATTGAAATAAAGCCCGTTCTGAATGCTTGTGTTCTGAACTGCACAATTCTGAGTACATAATACCTGAAAACAGAAGTTTAGATTAAGTGAAAATTAACAAATTGTATACTTTGAAAATGTTTGCTTTTGAATAAAAATTAATTTTAATGATGTATTTTTAAAGGATTGTATTTTAAAAGTGAACTATCTGAATGTTTTCTTGGTACTTACAATGTTCTTTTACAATGTGGAAGCTGAATATAATTTTCTGGTGATAGTTTTAACCACCACTGATTCAGACAGTATCACGCACCCTGGAGAGAACAATTCTACTGCTGAAAATTATTTAATAGTGTTGCCTATAAAGTTCGGAATCTCTTAGGATGTAAGGGAAAACAAACATCACTTTTGCTGAGAAAATGTCTTCTGCTTTTACCTTCAATGTGAGACCTTGAAAGCAATATATATACCCTAAATCATACAGTTATATTGTCAAAAATCCAAGATAAGATAGTTTGTTACAACAGGTATTTTCCTTGATTGAGAATCAGTAGAGTATCTCAGAGGTAACAGTTCTCAGAAGTTTACTTTGCTGTGTTGTCTCTGCAGAGAAAAATACAGATACTTTGAATCAATCACCCTTACAAGAGAGATTTTCAACTAGCAGTTAGCTACAATAACTATTATGAATAAAATAACTTCTTTATTTATTTTAGTAGCTTAATTTAAATGGTCATGCAGGTAAAACTACTTAGTTATGGCTTTCCTAAAAAA
Source organism: Aegithalos caudatus (assembly GCA_013389925.1). Classification (NCBI taxonomy): domain Eukaryota; kingdom Metazoa; phylum Chordata; class Aves; order Passeriformes; family Aegithalidae; genus Aegithalos; species Aegithalos caudatus. Next base: position 87,769 of record WEIU01014745.1, read on the forward strand.
TTTTTCTTGATCTCAGAGCAGAGGTCAAGTAGAAGCTGAGTTGAACAAAGGCAATCTGCTGTCTGAAATTGGTGGTGTTTGTAAACCATTCTCTGCCTTAGCAATCTCCATTTTAATGAGTTGATGTGTCTCTGCAGTCCCTCATTTCTTGGATGAGGCCTGAAAGTGCCTGTTTCATTCTAGTAAGTACATCAAGAGAATGTACCATGCCCAGCATAGACAGCTGCATTGTAATGTCTGCGCGGTGTGTATTTTTTGGTCCAGTGGATTTCATCTGAATTTTAGTTCAGGACACCAGGATGTAGTTTACTTAATCCTTTCTTCTAGGAATAATGTGCTAGAAGGTGATGAAATATATATTGACAATACTAATATTGCAAAATATATCCAAATGTTTCCTGTTAATGATGTTCCAGAGCTGGGTTTTGGTTTACCAAGGTGCATGATACTGTTGATAACCTCTCATTCTAATTTTCAAATCCCTCTAGCTGAAGACTACATTGATATTAATTTAGCATTCATATGTGTTCTTCAGACTAGATAGTAAACTTTCAAGAATATAAATTGGTTTAAGCCAATTTTCTGACATCTTCAAAAAGTCAGGGCAAGAAAGGGACATTTCAGGGAGTAATTCACCCCAGTTTTTCAGGGATCAACTACTTAGCAGGTGCCAAGATGATGCAGATAGAGTAGGCAATGAGTTTAAAATATGCCTAGCATTTAGATGGTACAGCTAAAATGAGGTAAATACTTAATCTCTTATTTTTGTCAGCATATATTGACTGAGTATTTGTATATCCAACTTTCATGAGAGAATTTTAGCTTTGTTAATTATCTTCTTAATATTTGTTTTATTGTATGTTTGGTTTTTGTTTTCCAAACTTACTTCTTTAGTGGAAGTGTTAGTATGTTCTTGTTGGAATAGATCTTTTCCTTAAGTGAAAGGTACTTACGTTATTGGAGTTTGACAACTTTAATTCCATTGCTGCTAAAACCTTAACATTTAATTGAAGACAGACATATGATTGTATCCTTCAAATCTTAACCTTAAACACTTAAATACTTTCTTGCTTAGGGTGTTGTGAGACCAACTGGTGGCTATGCAGTTATGCTAAACTGGACAATGTCAGCTGTATATGGCCTCAAACCTGGTGAGGTAATTCTATTTAAATGTCATATAAACATTTTTGAATGCCTCTTATAACTCTTAACTATAATTTTGTTTATATTTCATTTTAGGTATGGTGGGCAGCTTCTGATTTAGGCTGGGTTGTTGGTCATTCCTACATTTGCTATGGACCTCTCCTTCATGGTAATACTACAGTTTTGTATGAGGTATGATCCAGTCTAAAAAATCCCCCTTGGAAATGGCAGCATCTCTTCCAACTGATGGTCCAGATGATCTTGTTTATGCCTGCCTATTCTTCAGGCCACAGATACTTAAATTGTGTGTGTATCTGCAGTGTTTATACTCTCCATGTATTACAGTAATTTTTAAGGAAGAGTTATTTCACTGTCCTTCAAGCTTTTCTACACTTGTGTGATGGGTGATGGTTAGTGGTGTAAGGAACTCTGAAACAACAGAACTAGAAATGGCAGGTGGTGGAGTTACCTGTGTTATTGATTAGACTACCTTTATTTTGGAATTAGGAGAGGGTGTTGTGTTTTGCACGTCCTGTGATGAAAAATACTTAACTGGATGCAATTGGGAGCTGTATGGTTGGAACCTAAACTTTTAAGGAGACTTGTCTCATCTTTCTTCTCTACCACTCAAGGAAACTGAACCCAAGACTCAGATGACATTTGGGGCTTTGTCCTTTCCTACAGGGGATAAAATATAGTGGCATGGAGAGGGGACTAGTCCAATTAGAGTGGCCTGCAGCATCCTTACTTTGCTGCTCAAAAAAGTAATCATGCTGCCTTACATTGTTATTTTTTCAGAATTTGTTGTTGAGTTTTCTGAATAAGAAAGAGCGAAAACTTCATCTAGTAGCAGAAATGCACATTTGTGGACTCAAATATTGTATTAACTTGAGTATTAAATTGCTATAGTATAATTAATGTTTAAGTGCCTAATAGATGTTAATTAGATTCTTCATTCTAAGGGGATTAACTCGGCACCACCACAACCGTTAAGCAGAAGAGGAAAGCAGTGTAAGAAAATTGGCAAGTGCTTGCAGATAATTACTTTGGTAGTTTTATAGAGGCTGTTTTTGAACACTGATTATGTGCTAGGCCACATTAAAATTGTTCCATGAATTGTCAGAAGAGAATCACTGCAATGAAGAGGTTTTCATTCTAGCAGGTGTAGAGTAAGCCAAGAAGGAATAGGAAGTGAAGTAAGGAGTCCTTCAGCATTTTCTGTTGCAAAGTCATCTTACAGTGAAGTTTTATCTCTATATGAATGCACGGGGATCAACGTGGTTATTGTCATTGTAAATGTACCGCTGATTTTAAACTGTTGTAAAACAAAAAGAGTAACAATCCTACTTTTTTAACAGTGAACATAAAGAAAAATTAGAGTTAATACCAGCTTGACCTACATATCTGCTTTGTCATTTTTTGCTCTTGGTGAGATCATTATTAAACAGAAATAGTACATTTCCCATTTTTCTTCTCCAAGATGCCACAAATGAAGGCTTCAGACAGTGTTCATGAGATAAGCATCATCTTTTTGAGGGTTAATAATGGGAAGAAAAGGAAGATGTCTGCACGCGCAGGAATAGAAATAATATTTACAAAGAGAATAGTGCATAATTGTTCCTCTTCTCAGAAGACCATATTAATAGTAAATATGCAGAAATTTTTAGTCAAATCTCCTAAATGGTTGCCTAATTGTATATTTGGGTTAGGGACTATCAGTGTGCTGTTTAGCCATGGGGGAATAACATCATGTTCCTTTTGCTTGTGGACAATCACTATTGAATGTAAACTGTGCTGACTTCCTACCCTCACTACTTCAAGTGTTTTGTTTATTTTTAAACTACTTAGGTGACAACTTGTCTTTTTAACAATTACTATGGAAACTCTGCTTTTAGTTTTCATTTGCTGTTACACCATTTTCAGGAATGCAAAAATGATGATCAATTCTTTTGAATACTAAAGCAAGTGTATTTTTTGTTTTGGTTTGTTCATTTTAAATAATCTGTCCTGTGTTGTTTTTCTTCAAAACATGACAAACTTCAGCAACAAATAAGTATCTGAAGTCTCAAAGCCCACTCTGGGTTGCTCTTGCTAATTGGGTTTTAAGCTGTAAGCAAAAGGGCAGTATAAAGCGAAAGTCTAGTAACTACTACTAGTAGTTACTACTATACTACTACACAGTGGTCCTGTGATGTCAGGAAAAAGGCAGCATTGTAGTTCCTGGAGCTAGGGTAAGGAAGAGGGTACACACATTTGTCAAGAACCAGGCATTAAGGCCATAATTTGAGTGGTCTAGTTCAGAGGAGGAGCTAGTCTCTCACACAGAGCTGTAGCAAGACATCTGTGTTCCTGGAGTCTCTCACAAGGCGAGATCTCTGGAGTCCTGTAGTTGCAGCAGATTTGCAGGATACATAAGAGCAACAGGTTTGAAATTACTCTTCTTTGGCAAAGTTCTTGGAGACATTCAGCTTTTCTTGCTGTGTTTGTGAGCCAGTATCATCAGCTTACAAAGCAAACAGTCTCTGAAGTCTGGCAGGGACCACTTTGCCATGACCCATACTGATTGTGGAGCCAGTTCAGTAGGAAATGTCAAGTCTTTAGTGGAGCTTTGACAGCAGGGTCACCATCAGAAGGATGAATACCTCTGTGAGCATATTCTTTTGAATCCTGATACGTCAGGATTTTGTGTGTGCTTTAACATCAGCAGGTTTTAGTGGCAATGAGTTCCACGTGCAACATTTTCTATACAGGGAGAATTTCCCAATAATTTTGGATTTAGTAGTAATTGAAGAACCTGTTGGTGTTAGGGGTCAGACAGAGAACTGATGCACTCTTACTCCTGCATTGTTGGACATTTTATTGTAGCTCTTCTTCTGTGTCTCTTTCCTCAAGTAATCTATCCTGGTGGCTTCTCACTTTCTCCATACAAGAGGTTTCCTATCCTTTTGATAATTCTTGGTGTCTAATTTTGCCTCAGGATGTCTGTTTGACATCCCATAAATTGTGTGCTAAATCTAAGTGCTTCCAATCTGTTTGTCTGTCTCAGAGTTTCTTGGTAGGTCTTTTCTGTGGGAATCTTCCTAGCCAATACAAGAATTGTTTGTTCTTACTTTTCTCTTTTCAATTAGGTGAGACAGATTCACTCTCTTTCTAACTGCCCTGTTCCTGTTTACTGTGCTCTCATTTCCTGTCAGCCATAGATATAATTGCCAGTAACTTTTAAAAATTAATTTTCATCTCCAGTATTGATGCAAATACTGAATAGCAGCAGTTCTCTAAGAGATTCCTGCAGAAATCCAGTGCTAGTACTTCTTTTGCTCAGTCCCCAATTGACTCAGCAGTCTGTCAACGTATTCTGAATTCAATTACCCTGTGGTTTACTGTTTATATTGCTAATTTTTAAAAATAAAATTGCATGTGGTAATAAGCCTTCATGGAATATCGTAGTACTTGAACTTTTTTATAATAAATGACTACTCTCTCTGGCAATTCTATTTGTAGGTTTTGGGCTCTAAAATTAATTTGCACTTTCTCAGATATGGTTTGCTTATGTGTTAGAATCTGATTAATTGAGAGATTAATTAAGGTGCAAACAAGACCATATGCCAAAGTCAATAATATGGATTTTATTTATCAGTAAATGTGAGGTAGAGAGAGAGATAGAAAGAAATATAAAAGAGGGAGTGGGGGAAGAAGGAGAGACAGATTAAGGGGAAAGTTAGTCACCACCCCTGTGGATCCAGTGCCATCCTGTTGGTCCTCTTCTCCTGGTCTTCTCTGTGGTGGGGGTCCCATGAAACATAGAATTCAGGGGGTATTAATATACATTCAGGTGTACATGGGAATGCCCAAGTATCTCCCCTGTGAGGGAATTTACACTGTCTTATGCAGCGGAATCGGAATCTGGTGCAAAACTTTGAATCACTTGCAGTCCTCTGGCAGAAGGCCTGAGGAATGAGTCTGGGGACCTCTGGGGGTCTTGGATGGTTTATGACCCCTTCTAAGACATGAGAGCCACCTAACATGGTTGGTCCATGGTGGTGGATGTTCACTCCCTCTGTCTCATGTTGACCAGAGGTTTTGCCATCACACTCCGAAAAACTCACCTCTTCCCTCTTGGATGTATTCTTCTTTCCCAACACTGTTTCCTTCTCCTTAGACCTGAGGTAATTAGGCAGTAGTGCCACCTGTATCTTACCTCAAGCTCCCTGTCAGTTGGCTTAACTCAGTCTGAATTCCCATTGGGGAGGCATATTTGGAGGCATGGACTTTGGTGGTCACAGATGAGCTTCTTTGCACACTTTGCTACAGTGGGCAAAGTCCTTCAGTGATCTTAAAAATGTTTGAGCCATTAACTCTTTTAGTCTGACACATTATGTCCCTTTTGTTTCTGCATTTGCTAAACTCTGAACAGCTTCCAAGACGCTTGGGAAGTTTTTCTGCAAAATCAGTAAGAATATTTTACACCTGTGGATTTTTTTTCCTAAATGAGTATCTTATTCTCTGGGTTGTATTCCCTATCAACTGCCAGGTGAATTTTCTTCTTTTTCTACTGTTTGTGTTTTATTTGGTTTTCTCCTATATCTGAGACTGGTAACTCCAAACCTAAACTGCTTTAGCTTACCTGTGACATAAATATCCACAGTTGGAGTCCTGCCTATTTACCCAAGCACTCCTGAAGGTTTAACAGTTTGTGTGGAAGATACTGTCAGGTTCAGGCTTGCTGGAGGTTTGAGGCACAGGCATGTCTGTGACATAGCTCAGGCGTGTGAGGTGGGATTTGGGAGGGAGTGGGTGTGCTCAGGGCCAGACATAGCCCTTTTATGGGCTCTGCATATTTACATTTGGTTGAAAGTAACAGCCTACTTCATTACTGGCAGACTAACCAATTTCAACTTGCTCCACAGCTAGGTGTTTTGTTGTGCAAGATGATTGATACTAGTTCAATCTACATAATTACGTAATGAGAAGCTTGTGGCAATTTGCGATTTTTCTGAATCTGAGGCAATTTGTTTTAGCATTAGTGATGTGGTCTTGAACTCTTAGCCAAGTCTCTACACATCTGCAGGTATGGTGAACATTACAGGGAGAGTCAACTTGAACAAACAGGTTCATGAACAAATACTGATGGATGCATCAAAGTTGTAATGAAAACATCTGCTAGGTTGATGCTTCAAGAGAGTCTAGTGAAAGATTTTTCTTTGGGTACTGTGTGTGTTATCTGACAGGAAAAAAGACATAACTCATTATTTCAGCAAGCATCATTTTGCATTTCTTTTTGGTAATTAAGGATAGGCTAATTGCAAAAAGATGGGTTTTGGTGTTGATTGTAGTACTCTGCTACTTGGGCTGGGAACTGTTCTTTTTCATTTATTTTCTCTCCATTTGTTTCTCACTGCCTGCTTAAACCTTTTTAAAATGGCTTTTCAATTGTGCATTCTATTTTGTTCTTTTCACCTCTCACCAGGAGCAGTATCTCACCATAGGGCAGCAAAACCACTGGTACATATCCAGCCTTGGCTGTCCTGTGTTCTTTGAATCTGATTAATGATTCACCAGTGCTCTTGCCAGTGTTAAGGCCCAGCTGGATGCAGTAGGAAAAGTCTGTCTCTTGTCTTGCATGCTCTGTCAGAGTTCATCTTCTAAGTGTGGCCTTTCCAATGAAAAAATTATGGTGATACCTGTGAAGCTAGAACTCATTCTACATTAACATCACCTTTTAAGTTCAGAATATGTATGGAACAGTTAATGCACTGTGTAGTTACACATACAGTAAAATTGTGACTATATGATTCTGTGCTGACTTCTTTTCATATTTTCAGCACCACGGAAAAGTGTTCTTGATTATTTTTTTATTAGGATTACTTACCATTGAACACTTTGTCATAAAGGATTACTTCTGTTTACAACTCTTTGGACTGTGCCCTTTAGCTGAAGAAAAACCCAACCCCAAACCAGACCACAGTCTGGTAGCACACTGAAACAGAATAGGAGCCCTTCAGGATCTCTACAGGCTTCATGTGGGGTAGCATGAAAGTTCCAAAAAGCCAGCTGTAAGAAGCTAAGTGGGAATTTTTCCAGATTTGAGAAAATTTTCTAGGTAAGAAAAAGTTATCTGTGCATAGGGAGCAGTACCACTGTGTCCAGAGACTCCTTGTTTAGAGGCAGTGTGGGTATTTTCTGAAGTGGATTTCAGGGTAGATATAGACATGATTCTCTCTGCTGCCAGTGTAGTAACATATCTTTGTGCCAGTCTTTTCATTTGCATTTCCATTTGTTCTAATTTTCCAAGTAGTAACTAGTATGTGCTGTGTTCATGTAAGGGATGGTTCCCAAAGCTCATGAATTAATTTCTGCAAGAGAACACACTCACAGTATTATTATTTTTAACAAAGCCTCCTTCGAAGTCTTACTTGAAATTACTTCTGTTGCTGTGCTACCACTACTGTTACGTGTTCAAGCCTTGAACTGTCAAGGAATTATGAAGTATTTTTATCCTGTGACATTTCAAATTATTCTCTCCATAGGGGAAGCCTGTGGGAACGCCAGATGCTGGTGCCTATTTCCGTGTTCTAGCAGAGCATGAAGTAGCTGCCTTCTTTACTTCACCAACTGCAATTAGAGCAATCCGTCAGCAGGACCCTGAGGCAGCCTTGGGAAAGCAGTACTCTCTGAAAAGGTGAAGTAAGGATAGACTGGAAGCAGTTTTTTGCAGAAGCAGGCTGCATGAACTAAGAATAACAGAGTAACTGGGCTTTTGCCCACCTCTGCAGAGTGTGCCATTTTAATCTGTTCTTCAAAATTTAGATGTACGCGTATTTGCTTGTAAACTTCTACTGGTAGTTATGAGGAGATGAAAGCTGTTAAAAAAGTCTACGACTCTAATGTTAAGAGCTTTTACTGAGTTAGGATTTCTCTCCCATCTATTACTTTACTCCCCTGTCTTATACTCTGTTATACAGTCTTAGATTATGTCATCCCATACTGTTTTTCTGCATGACCTCTCATTTTGTTAAGTGCACAGTATCTTTAGTGTTTGTTTAATCAGAAGCTAATCAATGTTTTGGTTGCTCCCCCAAAACTTTTTTATTGCTTATGATTATGTGTCCAAAGAGCTATTGGCTGTCTTGTACTGCTTTCAAGGTGTTTATCACTATACTATCAGCATGCTTCAAAGTCTTGACTGAGTTCATCCTCATGAATCTCCTGTGAGGGGAGAGAGTGGTATTATCTGTATTTTGCAGATGGGAAGCTGAGGCACGGAGGGATTAAGGTCAAAGTCTTCTGTTAGTTTTGAATATCTAGTCTGAGCCACTGAAATACTACTGTTTCAAAGATTGTAGTATTATATGGTTAAAATGTGGTATTAGCATTATATTTATGAAATGCTTCTCACAGTAACTTGGATCTGTGAGTGTTTAATACTCCTACAAACCAAGTTTCTGAATCTTACGGTGAACATTCTGAAAATGAAAAATATGTGGGTTTGGACCACATCTAATCTTGAAGTTGAATGGTTTGCTCAGCATGAAACAGGGACTGGTCAGAATGTATAGGCAGTATTCAGTCAAAAGAACATCTATTATCACCCTTGTTCAAAGAGAAGGGGAAGATGCAAAGCCATGTAGCTTCATTAGACCTCCACTTTTTTAATTATTCAGGAAAGTTTATTGTTAGTAAGCTGGATTTATTCCTGAGGTATTCATTACAAGCTTATCATTACTTTCTTCCATCTGTTTTGACTGCTATCATCAATCCTTACTTCTCCTTGAAATAAGAAACAAGCTCATTTGAGACACTAATGCACTATTTTGCTACAATGTTTATTGACAAGAATCTGATTCAGATGTTAGAAAATTTAATTGCTGTTCGTTGGCATTTCTTAGGCAATTACTTTGTCTTTGGAGTATTCATTTAATGAGAAATCTGCTAACCTGCTTTGTAAGTTGTCATATTCTCTGGCCAAATGAGAATTCTAGATAAGAGTCTCCTTGCAGTATCAGTTGCCACAGATATAAAGAGGTATTTCATAATTCCTATTCAGTCATATCAAATGAGCTTCTTCACTTGTCTGCAGCTTTAGTTGTCTCGTAATTCACTCAGCTTTGGACCATGTCATTCACTGGGATGTGAAGTCTCTTTACTAAACCATCTAACGTGGCATTTAATATCTAGTAGGCATAAGAAAGTCTTCTATTAAGAAAGTCTACCAGGTGGTTAAAATGTTCATTCTAGGAAAATACTTGGGTTTGGGTGTTACTTGGGTAGACTTTTCTATTCAAGGTGAAGTGAATTTTGTCTGATTCAGTTTGAAAGCAGTCTTACTTTTAGTTCATTTACTTGATCTATGATGCTTTCTTCTTTGTTACATGATGAAGAATCTTTGAAATGTCTTTCTGCTACATGAACTAAAATGGATCCTTACTTTAGAGACTGCATCCAGGAATGCAGTCCTGAAGGAGGCTTCCACTGTGGCACCATTTTTTCTGAAAAATTCTGTTAAATAAATGGTAAACATCAATGTTACATTTAAAAAATCACATAAAATAAGGGTTACCAATAGGGAGAAGAGGTGGTAGGCAATGCCAGCTTCCCTGCAGAAGGGAATATTTGATTTATAACAATAAATTGAATTATGAACAAACTTGTGTTCTTTTGAAATAATGTGAGGTAAATATTTCTGTTAAGAACTGATGTTTGTCACATCACTGGCCTCTGCACAAAATACGTAATTTTCCAAAGGAGGAAATGTAGTTTCCAAAGGTTCTTGTGTGTATGCTTTAAATTCCTTGTGTCTGTTGGAGGCAAATCTTGAAGTTTCTTTGCTTTTGACACAAAATGCCACCTATGTCTTAAACACAGCTCATGCTTAACAGTAAAACAGATATTTAGTTTTTAATACTGTAGGTCAAAAGCCCTATTTGACCACATATTTATAGAGATCTAAAGACATAGCTTTTGATAACATCCAGTGCTGCTGAGCATTGCTACCAATTGTTTTTGAAAAACAAGTAACGTCCAAATTCCATGAGTTTCGTCTGCCTAAACATATTCTCTTCAGCTCTTTGAATCCCTTCTCCTCATCAGAAGGTAGCTCCATAATGCAGCCATTAATTCTTCACATATTTGGAATTATACTTCATCCTAAAATTGACATAATTGTTGTGAGCTGGATTGTTCTAATTGCCAAGCTATTGACAAGTGATGGTTTTGCAGGAAATGGGGCAACAACTCAGCAATTTAGGCTAATGAACAAGTAATAATTTGCCATTTGTGTCCCATAGTTTGCTTTGCTTGCTTGACTTTTGGTCAGTGGAGACTGTTCTGGAATTTTATATCAATAGCATTTAGAGATTCCAGGTTGTTCATCTGATACTGGATAACAATGGACTTTAGAAAGAAATATGAGACTGCATAAAAACTGTGCAGAAATAATGAATATAAAGGAGATAAGAAACTTCCATTATCTGTCCTGTAATGCAGGAACAAGAGGATGTGAAATTAAAGTAGCAAATTCAAAACCGTTAGAAGGAAATATTTTCTCGTAGAAATGACATTTCTCACATGCTGCTAAGAGGATATGTGATTATTGCCAGAAGTATGTAATGCATTTCTGCCTGCTGTCCCCTACTCTGTGCTGCTGTTGATCATACATAGCCCTTCCTGGTGGAGTCCTGAACTGTGCTCATGAAGAGCCTTTGTGGGGCTGAGTGCAGTTGTGTTCTGTCTCTCTCATGACTCTGTCACCAAAACTTTCCATGCTTGGATTCTCATATTCAAGGTAAAATCTGTTCAGGGAGGGAAATGAACAAACACATCAATGGAGAAAAATCAGAAGATGTGAAAATATTTTTTAATTTTACATGTTTAAATAAATAAACAAATAACCATGTGTGTGTATGTATATATGCATTCTCCAGGTGCATTAAAAAATACTAGGAATTCTTTATTTCCAGTTAATGTTAAGAGCTGCATATGAACCTTCATTGCTGTATTTTTAGGAAAAAAGTCTTATTTAATATCATGCAGATAAAGTTTTTCTTTGCCAGAAACCAGTCCCTCCCTTTCAAACTGGCGTGTGCATTCCAGAATTTAAAAACAAAACTCTTCCGTAATCTTTTAATTTGGAAAAGTGAAGCTCAGCTTATTATCCATATGAGCATTTAAGCTATTGGGAAATAGTTTGAAGATGTGATTTCTTCTGTGTTTGGAGTGTATGTGCTGTGTTGAACAATATTTATTGCTTCAGGACCATTGGGAACATTGATCTGTCCCCTGTATGTCAGGTGATACTTGAAATCCCTTCTGCTGGACTCCTGTATAGGGCCTAAGAGCTTGATTGTGCTGAATTTCGTGTTAGGAATGCTGGTTTTCAGAACAGCTGAGCTCATTTATTTTTTAAGACCTTTCTTCTCAATTAACTGCATTGGAGGGATAGATGATTGCAATAACAGGTGGACTGACATGCTTTGAAGTTTTAAGTGAGCTTTTAAAAAATTGTTCAGTGGGATATTTCATAGCCATTTTCATCCCTTGTTTTGCTATACTGTTTGAGAGGGGGAGATAATTCCATAGTTCATATGCTTAGAGTTGTGGTACTTTGATACTCTTTGGTGGTTTTGTGCTGCAAGTTTGCTAAAGAGCTAATTTTTCTTCTTCTCACAACATAAAGTTGATCTAGACCCTGCAGATTATTAAATCTGATTATTAAGGTTGGCAATTCAAAAGAGAGGAATTTTGTTTTTGGTTCAGGGAATAACAAAATATGAACTTTTCCCTAAGTCTTATATGTCCTTGTTGTTCGTCTAATTTGGTTTCTGGATTTCATTTCCATGGAAAGATGAAACTCGTAGTCTTTCTAAATGACATCTATCTGAAGTAAAATTTGTGTCATGCCTACCATATCTAAGAGTTCTCACCTTTTGTGTCCACAAGTCTACTGGTTTTACAAAATCAGTGCAGGTTGCATCCACTTTTGAAGGACAAGATTGAAGGCCTGTGTTCAGCAGTTGTCTTCATGCAAAATGCACTTAAACAAAATGCCAATGACATGCATCTGGCTGTGAGAGATTGTACTGCAATGCTAACAAAGATATCTACGTAGTTACTGTGTACAGTGCATTTAATTATTTTTTACTTCAGCTGACAGTTGCTTGCCTCTGGTTCACAAGGTCTTTGCATTCAGCAAATAAAGCATCTTTTACATGATGAAGTATTAAGTAGTTTAAATGAATGATGCCTTAAGTTTTAGCTTTCATGTTCAGATTCTGTGCTGCCTGGAGGTGTAGATTTGAGCCTCATATTAAGTGCCAGTAAGTTCTCTTTGTGGCGTAGGTAGACAAAGCAAATCCTTTTCCCCCTGAAGACCAAGGACAACTTTGTGGCCCCAAAGCATAAACGACAGTGGACTGAAGAGAGAAACAAGAAGGATGAGACCTCACAACCTGAAGCTGTAACTGGACAATTAAACCCCAATGTGCAAATGGACCAAAACTTACAAATGTGTAAGACCTTGTGACCGGTTTGGCATTTTGTGACATAAGTCCACCTCGGGTGTAGCCCTGGTCAGGCTCTTGTCCTGCCTAAGGTGTACCCTAAAGGCTTTTCAATAAATAATCTGCTTTATTCTCTAGTTCTGTGCAGTGTCTGCTTCAGGTCAGCCTTCCCAAAGCATCATTAATACTGCAAATATTTGAGTTGTTACTTAGTAGGAAAGAGAATACAAAAAGTAAAAATCCTCCTTTGTCTTTTCCCTTGATCTGGGACAGTGGCCAGAGACGTTTATTGTATTCATTATCTTGTTTTCCTTTCCACATCCAGATCAAGATACAGACTTTATTTTTATTTAAAGGTTCAGAACGATGTTTGTAGCTGGTGAGCACTGTGATGTGGACACACTAGAATGGTCAAAAGGAGTCTTCAAGGTACCTGTCTTGGACCACTGGTGGCAAACTGGTGAGTGGTTTAAAATACCCTTTTTAAAATACAGTGAGGAGAGTATTTTCAGAATTGTTTTGTGAATCTGAAGGTAAAATTGCTTTCTCTTTCCATGAACGTTCAAATAAATGTTAAAAAAAAAAATCAAGCAAGAAGAATGTTTTTTGGAAGTGGTCTGAAAAGTGACTTCAGGGTGTATTTTAGAACTACAAGGCATTTGTAAAACCTATATAAAAAAGAAGCGATTTTCTGGTATCTGTGTTTAAAAAAAGAAGCTTATATCAGTATTTTTCCAGGTGTGTTTTTATGTTGTTTGCATGTGTGACTGTTCTGTGACAGAATGTTTGCTATTTAAGGCTTAAACCTGTCTTTTGCATATATAATTAGTGTAATTAAAAACAGTCTGCTGCATAGAATGGACTCCTTGACCTTTAATACTGTTCTGTATGGATGTAATCCAACTTCTAGTGATTATTTTAGAGTGTTTCCCATTTGTTTCACTACAATGAAAGAATCAGAGTACCAATCTATGTGTAACCTGGCAAAAATCCTAGTTGAATCCTGGATTGTCTTGATCAAATGTATCTCCTTATAACTGTGGATTCATATATCTTTAAATTTCACTATTAGAAGATTAAATTTAGATTTTGCTTCTTATACACATTATTGCTGATTAAACAATGGAAATATATTACAAAAGCTTCCTCCTTCCCTACTTTGCTCCCTTTCAAGAAATACCTCTTGTGTTTTCTGTGGATCATTGATTTGAGATCTGTGGTCTCTTTCTCTATAAAGAAAAACCTTCTGAGGTTCCCCCATGACAGAACAAATAGAAGCTATAGAAAATTAGAGTGGAAGTGCTAAACTGTATTTGCATAATACATCTATGTATTATGCAATTAAATCAGTTGAGGAGGCTTAAAATGCATTGTTTTTATTAAAAAAAAAACCCAAACACAATCTTAGGTAAATACTGAAGAAGTCCTGGAAGATAGTAGTGTAATTTTTTATTTAATCTGGATTTAATGTGATTAATACAAGGCAAAAGACCTCTATTTTGTTCAGTTCTCTATGATCCTAATGTCTTTAGGCAAGCCTGAATGATGTAGAATGAGGCATTAACTGGAAAAGGCTGAAAGATCAAATAATGTCTTTGATGAATTGCTGAACTGTCAATAATCAGTGTAACTGTATGTAATTTTGCATGTGTTCTTATCTGTCTGTGCACATTTATAACTATATATTATATATAAAATTGCCATAGGTTTTGCATATATTTAGTACAAAAGTTTCATGTTACAGTGTTCTTTCAGATGTATCTCAAGTATATAAATATCAATGAACATCTTAAGCATATGGATATAATGGAACTCTCACTGTATAGAGTGCAAGTGTTTTAGACATTTTAGACACAAGACTGAGCCAAAGACATTTTTTCAAAGGAGACCTAGACTCAGCTCCGAGTACAATGTATTTGATTTGTATATTCATCACACGCTCTTAAATTAAATTGTATCGTGACTTAATGAACTGAGACCATTTCAAATATGTTGTTTGAGAGCATTTAATAATTTGATTAGAGTGAAGACCCAAGTGATTTGTGTGGAAATGTGAGCTGTTGAATGAAAACGAGGCCTTCAGTTTAAATGAAAAAAATTACTAAGTCAGTTCCTATCAAATAACTGAATTTCAAGGGATAAGAAAGTAAGAATCACAAAGTCATTAGGTTGATGATGACCTCTTGTGCTCATTTAGTTCAGTCCCCCTTGTCAAGCAGGGTCAGAGGGATTGTTGCCCAGGATGCTGTCCAGTTTTGACTATCTCTATGGATAGCGATTCTCTGGACACTTTGGCCAGCCTGTGCCAGTGTTTGACTGCCCTCACAGTAAATGCATATTTTTGGGGCTCAGGTGGAATATCCTGGTTTTAGTTTGTGCCTGTTTCCTCTTTTTCTGTTGCTGAGCACCACTGGGAGGTTTGGCTAATACTTCTTCAATGTGTGTAAATACTGGGTGCCTCCCAGGAAGGCCCAAGAAGACCTACAGGGGTGCCTTCTTGACAGAAGCTTCCTTCATGTCTGGCAGAGCCAATCCCTGGTAGCTCTAAAAATGGATGTGCTGCTGGTCACAACTGGACCATTTAGAAATGGTGGTAACATGGTAATAAGTGGTAACATATTCAAAAATTTAAAAAAAAGGTATTGCATAATTGTAATTGTGGCCTGAGAAGAGTGGTGTGAGAACATGTGAGAGAAACAGCTCTGCAGACGCCAAGGTCGGTGGAGAAGGAGGAGGAGGAGCCGGAGCTGAGATTCCCCTGCAGCCTGTGGTGCAGCCCATGGTGAGGCAGCTGTCCCTCTGCAGCTGATGGAGGTCCATGGGGCTGCAGAGATCCACCTGCTGCCCATGAAGGAGACCCATACCATAGCAAGTGGATACCTGAGAGGAAGTTTTGACCCTCTGGAGGCTGCTGGATCAAGCTCCTGGCAGGGGCCTGTAGATCTACAAAGAGAGGAGCCAATGCCAGAGGAGGTTTCCTAGTAGGACTTGCTACTTGGACCCTTTCCAGCAGCTCCTTGTCTTTCTTGAACTGTGGAGAATTGAATGCAAGGCTCCAGATGTGGCCTCACTAGGGCTGAGCAGACAGGCAAGGTCACCTCCTCAACCTTCTGCTCACATTCTTCCCTATGTGCCCCAGGGTGCCACCTGGCCATATGCCTCCTGGCCACAAGGGCACCATGGGCTGATGGTCACCTTGTCATCCACCAAGACTCCTGGGTCCTGGAGCACAGCACCCATTGCCACAGGTGAAAGCAGTCTTCCCTTCTTCTCTTCACTCACTTCTTTAGCAGAATACAAATGTATTCCATTAACTGTGAAAAAACAAGCAGTTCTCTCACATTCATCCTTGTCTGTCACTTCAAAATGTAGAAAGTAGATTTCTGTTCTGGAAAAGCTATTTCAACCAAACAATATTGGATTTCAGTACATGAGGTTAAAGGTGTATATAATGAAGGTGAAACAGTTTATGGAGTGCGTAAGTGGCTGTTTACTTCATTAGCAATACGCAAAGTTAGTGACTAAATAAGGACCCACAGATTCAGAAATAACAATTTTCTGAACTATCTCCAAAATAAAAAGTGGCATACTAAAAACACAATAAAAAACCCTAATCACTTCTGTCAGGAGGTAGTTGAGATTATTAGCTGTGCTTTGTAGAAGTAGTAAGTTTTTAAAATGTATCTTTTTATAACAAAATGAATTATCTCCTTTTTTTTTGCCATTTAATTGCAGCTGAAGTTATAAATTGCTGTTTTGTTATACCTCAGACTGATATTTGTTATACCTCTGACTTACTTCTACGTGTGCAAATACTTTTGACCTTTGCTAGTCTGACAAATTGGTACTTATTCCCTAAGCTGATATTTATCTGCATTCTTCCAAAACAGGAACATTGCAAAAATCTGAGAAATTCTGGCATCTTAATTTTGCCTGAAAACTGTAGATCTTACTTAAGCAGTTTTGTTGGCTCTTTCAGCTGAGGCTAAAGCAGAAAATGGAGGAGAAGTATCTGGGTAAATAGTGTTTCTTGCATAATGGGGTAATTTCCATTCCTTTGTTAATGACTGAGGAAGGTAAGGAAAAGTTGAGTTTTGTAGAGAAGAGAAATGACTGAATCATCATTTGGAGAGGGAAATGATGAAAGGAAAAAGAAAGGCTGACAAAAGTGTTATGAAATAGGAGCATTAACTACTTCCTTCTTCAGGTTTAGTAAGATGTCTTCAAAGCTCTTGGCCCCTTTGCCTTATGTATAACTAGAAATAAATTCGTATGGACAAAGAAACATGGATGTCTTTCATTTGTTCTTGAAAGATTTGTGGAGTGTATTTGAATTGAAACAGTACTTTGAAACAGAAGAAAGCTTCTGTTTAAGGCACTTCAAAGCAGCTACACCTGGAAAAGCTGATTGCTTAAAACTGGTTTGTGTCACTACACCTTCATCAATAACACTCATTTTAAATGTTAATGTTTGTGTTATATCCACTAGATAAACTATAGTGAGCACATCTTACAAACTGAAATGTAAGTCACAGAAGCAATGAGTAGCAAGGAGGATTTCAGACAGTAAGTACTGGGAAGAAATTGATGTTTTCTTTGAAGATACGGGAATTGATGAAAGAATGTTATTCTCTGATCCTCTGATCCTATGCTCAGCTGTACCTGGAGAGAGGAGAGTTTTGTGCAGTCTTAAGTTTTTGTTTATTTATACAAATTGACTCTTAAGCACTTCAATAGCAGTTTTCATCTTCAAAGTTGTTGTGCAAGCATAAGCAATTAATACTTTTGACACCCCTCTGAAGTAAGTACAGTTATTCCAGTCTTGTAGACATTAAATAGAGTAAGAAAATATCCTGCCCCAAGCTATCCAGTAAGCCTTAAATTCAGTCTCAGAAAACACTTTTTTTTTTTTTTCCTGAGAGAGAATTTTTCTGGTCTTATTTACATATGTTTTGTGATATTTTTCCTGAATGGGAATTGGAATGCACATTTTGGACCTTTTTTTTTTCTCTCTCTCTCTCTGTGTAGTTATGTTTTAAGGCAATACAGTTGCTGTGTTTTAGTATTCCAGGTAATTAAAGGAGCCTTGCCAAATTTATTTGAAGTAGCCTAAAAAGTGTTTGGGTTGTATATGCCATGTGACTACCCTCATTCTGAGGGAGGAGCCTCATTAGACAATGAAATGTAAGTTTGGCTTACTTTGATTTTGGAGCTAGCTTTGAGTTCTAGGGGAAGAAAAAAAAAAAAAAAAAAGAGAGAGAGAGAAAGCAGCCAGGAGGCTGTGATGAGCTGTGGAAGCAGAAGGCTCTGAAAGTTTGTGTTAAACATCCTCAGTTGCTTTCATGTTAGCTAAAAAAAATGAAACTCTGCCACATCATTTTGACATTTTGAGAAAACAGTAAGTCAGATTTCCATTTCTTCATAAGTGTAGGATATAAAGAGGATTTTTTCTCTTGATATTTTAAAATAAAAATGTTTTGAAACTTTGTATTTAACGATGTATAGGAGAATTCAGATGAAACAGAACTGAAGCTGAAAATTCAGTGATAAAATATGACTTGTGTAAAATCTCAAGAGACATGTTTCCATAGAACTTTTTAGTTGTGTACTTTGGAAATGAAAGTTCCAGAGTGTGCAAGTGTAGTAGGTTCAAATTGGAGTTACCTACTATTTCCTGAGTATCAGCTCACTAGCAGGAAAAACTATGAAACAATTGTGTACATTTTTTCATGGAAATAGGCTGCCTTATCTAGTAAGGAGTAGATGTCTGCAGCAGACATTAGGACAAAAATCAAATGGTGCTTGATGTATTATGGCTACTGACAAAGAAGGTTATAGTATGTCCACATTGTTTTGGATATTCTGACACAGTGTGATAAAATTTTCAGGTAGGAGTTCTCCAAGTTCTGTGATATAATTAATAATGGAGTCTATCACTTTTAAAATTTTTATCTGTGTCTTACCTCTAAAATATGCAAATGCTATGTTGGTAATATTTTTATTAGGACAGACTTTATTAGGTAATTAAAAATACAGGTTATACAGATCTTTTATGAGAACTATATAAACAATACAAATGTATCATTGAATTCAGTGTAAAAAATATGAGTCATGGTTAACTGCATTTAGATGAATATATTTCAGTGGACTAGTTCTGAGACAATCATGTATGGGAAGGAGTTTATTAATGTAATCTCCAAGCAGCATGACGTGGTCCCCAGACTTCAGTTTCCATTGTGTTGCCTTGGCAACATTGTGCAAAATCTCCTTCACATGAGTATCTGGAAAGATGGATTTTGCAACTGAATTGTTAGCTAATCTTTTCAGGTTTGCAGTAAAGAACTATTCTTTAGGTGAATTACATTTTCAGGCCAGATCTCCATCGCCCTTTTGTCAGTTGGATTCCACATTTTGTTCTTCAGTCACCTTCCACTTTGCCCTATTCAAAACTGCAAATCAGTCCAGTGATTTTGTTCAATGTCATGAAATTTTCAGACCCGAAGGCAGTGGGAAAGGTAAAGTAAAGAAAGGATGGCTGTTTAATTTGCAACAGAGTCAATTCTTGACTTTTTTTTGGGTGACAGAAATTCAGTTCTGGTGTTACAGGGACCAGGATCTGAAGTTGAAATGAAGGAGAATAAACAAATTTCTTCCAAAGTCCAGGCAACTGGTTTAGGTTATCTGGTGCCTCAGTGGACACAGTTCATGCTTTTTAAAGACGTGTGCATCCTGTCAAGGCTTCGATATTTTTTTTTTTAGTTAAAGCTGATAACCTGCAAACAGTTCTACAGAAGTGGGAGTTACTTGGCAGAAACTTCTGCTGCTCTGCAGTCCTGTTTTACTGAGTCCCCTGAGCATTATTTGCTGGATAACTGAATTTATAAAAAGCGTTCATGACATTTTTCATGTATCCCACTGGAAAGTTGCATTCTGTCCTTTAAAGGTATGAAAAATATAGATTGTTTCAGCCATTGTTTGTTGTATAGTAATCAGATGTGGACTGTGTATCATTAGTAATAGAAGCTCGTCATTCCTTTAATGTCATCTTAGGACATCCAATTCAAATTTGTTTTTGGTTGGCCTTATTGAAGGAGAGGAAAAGGTTTTTTTAGTGCCCATGAACATTGCCAAGGCAGAGACTGACCTTTCCGTTCTGTGTGGTTTTCTCATTCTTGGATATCAAAGAAGGTATGTCTGGATTATATACATATGCTATGTGGTGTTTTTTGTTTGAATGAATCATTACATATTCATAGGTTTATTGTGGCATTCAGTGCTGTTCACTGTCTTTCACATTTCACAGAGTGTCTTTTCTCCAAAAACATTTGTCATTTGAGGGTTATTTCAGATGTGCATTTTGCATGGCTTTCAGTTGTCCAATGTATTTTGGGAAATGTACCCCATGCTGGGCCAGTAGTGTTGTGGCTTGGAAAAAAAAAAAAAAGATATATTTCTATTTTTATGTATAGAATTTATTGTAATTGGAACATGGTTAAGCCAATAAATGTACTACATCCTTCTAATAACACTACTGCTACTAATGATAAATAAAAAGCATTCTCTCTGTACTTCACATTTCTGTGAAGATTCTCTTTTATTCATGGCTATACTGTTTTTTCCCCACTGGTCAGCTCCTCCTCTGTGTTGATACAAATTCATTATTAGCTGTTCCACTTCTGGACTGCCTCATTTGTGCTGACATTTTCTAATTTAGAACTGATAAAAAGTGTGTATTAAGCCTTTCTGTTCCCATTTGACTTCAGTTTCTCAGTGCTTATTAATCTTAATCCTTTCTGATTGTCTTTCCACATGCAGTCAGGGACATACATTAATATGGATGAAGTATAAATGTTTTCCTCCTTAAAATTTCATTGATATGGTTTAGATGATTGAAAATAAAAGAATTGTAAAGCAGTCTTAAGTTACGAAGTTGAGCCATGGGCAGTATTTTGTGTGCACTGAATATTTAGTTTGCATTTAGGCAAATGAAGAAGACGAGGGGACACATTTAGGAATGGGAAATGTTAAAATAGAATAGTGCAGTCTCATCTCTCTGAAGGAGATGAGCTGTGACAGCACCTCCAGTTTGTATGAGTGTGATGATGTTAGAGGTTGTTGATCTCTTTCTTGTCACATGGCAACTGCTTTTTTATGTTGCTCAGAGCGAGGGTAGAAAGAGAGTGCATCTAAGATACTAGATCCTGATAAAGATACTTGAATTGCACAGTAGTAATTTTACCTGTCTTTTCCATCTTGTTAGTATTACTATGCATGCAAGGTATTAAGATTCCTCAAAACAATTAAACAGTAAACAGTTAGCACTGAGATATGTAATTACTTTTTAAATTCTCCATTTATCTCTTAGTATTTCATCATGTATACGTTACGATATCACAGCAGGATGAAAATAATTTCAAATTTATTTTGTCGGAAAATATAATTTGGTGCATTATCTGACTTAATGTGTCTTTAAACATGTCATCTGACATCTTCCAAATACAACCAAAAAGCTTTCTGTTCTCTTACCTTGACTGTCATTTTGGTATAGGCAAGCAAATTATAATAACATGTATAATATTTGGAGGGAAAGGACCCTGGTCTACTTAAAAAATGACTACATAAACTTCTGGTGCTTTATTATTGGCTTGCTGGTTAGTGATTAACAATTATTTTCTGCTTTGGTTTTAATGTTGTAATGGCCCACAAACCCTTAACTAAACTAGCTGGACCTTCCTTGTGGTTATATTTATTTTGGAGGTTTGATTTAAATGTGCTTTGAAATCTTCAGAGACCTTGTATATATGTAAAGTACCAGCCCCACAGTTTGTAAGTATGTTCTGTGGTGGATAATGGTGAAAGTGAGCCTTGGATAAATTTTAATAGGTTTGGGGGTTGATTTTGTTTTCAAATAAGTGAATTGAACACAGGAATAGAACTGTTATATTAGAAGTATTTGGTCTTCACAACTGTAATANAATTGTTGCTTCAATTTTAAGAATAAGCATGGAAATGCAGGCACTTTCAGCAAATACATAACTTTATAAACAAAATGGATTTCTGTTTTGAGAAATGTACTGCAGTTCTTCAAATACCTTTAGCTTATTTTGTTACATTTTTTTCCTCATATGTCCATAAATCTTAATCACATTTAAAAAAATGATTGCTTAATTTTCTATTTATATCTGTTTTCCATTTTTTTTGAGTGAAGTTTCTACTTTACAGTTTCTGTGTAGAGAAATTAGGCAGTAAGAAAAGCTTTTTAAAGGTTCTGTGTACAATTTAACCAAGTGAGAAAGGTTGAATTTAATTTAACTTGGGTATGAAGAATAGGTGAAAACTGTTGTTTTTTCATGGGGCTTACAGTTAACTTCTAGAGGTTTTATGTTCTGTTTTATAGAGTGCTAGTGGGATTAAAAAAACGTATTTTCAAGCCACCTCAAGATAAAATTCTTGTGATCCTCTGCCAAATGAATGTAACATAAATTGTAATCAGCCTGATGGACAAGGTCATGCTTTACATGTGAGTCTCTCTAAATAACATTTCAGCAAGAAAGTCTTAACTAAAATTCTTTCGAGTTGTTTACTGTGTATTCTTTACACTAGCTTTATATAAGTTTGTAAGGAATTGAAAAACTCCTTGTAAGGGAAGTGTGAAAAATCTTGATTACAAATCACCAAACTTGCATAGCTCACCTAAAAGTTGATACTTCTTGATGTGTTTTCTAAGGTAGACCCCTGCTACTCACTTACCATATTTAGTTACTCTGTATGCACCTGATATTTATTGTGTTGATGCTGCATGTGCTTAAGTCTCAAGAGGAATAATTAACAATGCAGTCAAACAGAGGAAAAGTAAATTATAATTACAGTCAGTGTTTAAGAATTTTTCTGCTGCATGTCACAGTCCTCAGAAGCAAGGAGTGAAATGAAATACCAAGCAACGCATGAAAGAGTTTTTGAAGTTTTGCTACAAGCCAGAAAACCTTTTATCATTTAGTATGACAGACTGTCTTTAATCTAATCTAATGGTGTTTTATGTGTGAACTGGATTTAATTTCATACTTCTTTCTGACACTTGATAAAACTGAATCAGGGTATCCTTAAGAATTTATAGTTCTTCAGTCCTTGCTGTCTTCTTGTGGATCCTCTCACTTTTTTGTTATATTTTGCTGTAGTATCATGCTAAATATATTACTAAATGAGAATTTCAATAAAAGTAAACTCTTTCGTTAAAGTTTACTACATTTGATGCCAAGCTTAAATAAAATTGAGAGGAAATGAGTAAAATGGATAGAATATAATTATCTCTGAAAGTAATTTTCATTAGCCTTTACTTTTACAATGTGGTAAAAATCATGGCGTAGCAATATATACTAACAATGAAGGTGCAACAGTGCTGTGGATTTTGTGGCAGCATCACACATCCCACTGTATTGGGATTATACATACTGTCCTTACCAGTGCCCTT
>WEIU01014745.1:110907-127754 GCA_013389925.1 Aegithalos caudatus
TGTCATCTCCTTGTTTTAGTGTTGATGGATAATTAGCATCAGATTGTTTGTACTTAAATACCCAGCATCAGCCATGTGTGCTTGGTCTTTTAACACGTTAATAATATAACTTGTCATGCACCATCCTGGTGTAGATCTCTTCCAGGGAAGCAGTGAAGAGAGCGGCTTGGCAGATTTAGACAATGGATACTTCTGAGGGCCTTGCTGAAGGCATGGCTGAGCTGTACTGTACAGAGGCCAAAGCAATTATCTGAAATATTCTTCCAACATCAGTAAGCATAAGACTGAACTGGTGCTTGGGCTACCAACCTGCATGACTATCTAGACACAATTTGGCAGGGTTAACAGTGTGAGTGAGGCTACTTACTGCTACCTCAGTTAGAGACTTAGAAGCTTACTTGGCTTTTAGTGATAAAGGATTGACTGGGAAACTGACTTCTTTCCTCTGCATGGTTATATGCTGAAGGATGAAGGAAATGGGGTCTTTATGAATACTTGAGGATCTGGCCCCTGAATCTTCATGACATTGCCACTGCATACTATTTCTATGATATGTTAGATTTTATTTTAGGGAAGCAGATTTTTAGTCCTGTAATTCATCTGGTACTGTTGTTTTCTGTTCCAGAATGCTCAGTAGTTTTTGCCATACTAGAAAACATTTTGCTGTAACTTTATTGAATTCTTCGTTCACCCTTTCTGGCATAATTAAAATGACCACTGTGTAGAGGGAGCATATGGAAAGAGTCTCTTCAGAGCTACATTCTTGTGATGTGAATGGATTTGTAATAAGTTGTTGCCTAAGATTTCCTGTTTCAGAGACCTCCTTTCCATTTTATCAGTGCAGTCTTCTGCTGTAGTAATTCCTTTAATTCCCCACAACAAAAGTGACAGCCTTGCCAGAAGAATGGCTCAAAACAGCACAGCCACAGTGAGATTTTTTTTGTGTTATATTTATTGTATTCATTAATATGGTAATGTATGACACTTGCTCCGTTTTCTTATTTCCTTGTCCTGCAACATAACAACTTCCTACTTCTTTTGTATGCTTTTAGTGTCCCTCCATTACGTCCCAAGAAATTCAAAGCACCCAGCTTTACATTACCCACTTAGCATAGCCCATCTCAAATATTAGTGTCAAAATGCAGTGTGTTTTGCCTAAGTGTTTCCTACCAAAAAAGCCAGTATTTCAGCAGCATGGCAGTCTGTTATGTGAGGAATATGAGACATGGTCTAGAAATTATAATGTATCAGGAATGTAAGTGGCACAGAGTAGGTGGTAGATTTTCATCTTGGAAGTTCTGAGTTATTGCAAAACTGTTTATTTTGATTGAACTTGACTGTTAACTATGAATAGCAAGAGATTTTTGAGTGCAAAAGCAACTAGCTGTTGCTTTGCATAATTTGGCAGAGCACAGCTTCTGCAAGTCAGGTAGATGGGTAGGTGTAGTCTTTCTGATTAATAAAGCCAGGCATACACTTATAGACCACCCTAGCTACTCATAGGAGAGTGCACTTTTTGCTTCTGGATCAGCAGCACCTTCTCTGGCATAAGAATTGTTTTCCAAGGTGCAAATGCAAAAAAAGTGTATGCATCAGAATACTCATTAGCTGTCCAATTTATACTGGATATTGCAATAACATTGAAATAACATTATAATAATATCATTCACTTACTAGTAGAGTAGAACAAAACAAAGAAGGTTACATCTGTGATTATTGAGGACTATTTCTTTACATTAGCCCTTATCTTGAAAAGAAGCAGCGTAAGGAGGGACTTGAGACACTTGAACAGCCTTTCTATTTTAAGGCCATCTCTCAGTAACTCTGTCTTCTCTGTCTCAATGAAATGCTTTCCATTAGTCTCAGAGGTACACCATATTGTTTTCAATATTGTTTCATTATAACTCAGAGCAGATGTTGAATACATTTGCCAGACTAGTTGTGAAACATTGTTCTTCCAGTATAAAACATTGCTCTTCTAAATAGCTGTTTCATTGTCACATCCTAAGGTGTTATGCAGAAAGGAAATAGGTTTTATGATCTCGTCCCTGAAAAGCCTTCCACAGCTGGAGGGCAAGCTGACTTGTTAGCTTAATGAGTGGACATTTAATGTGCAAATGTTTGGAAAAGAGACTGCAACACAGATTTAGTGTTCTGTTATTTGAACTAAAAATATGGAAGTTCCCAAAATCTTCAGCGTTGGAAATCTGTCCAGCTACTGTGCATTAATTTCAGAGTGTCCTCTGTAAACAAATGAGTGTCAGATAAGGGACATCTGTTCCTATATGCAGAAACCTGATTTAAGGGATAGGTGGAATAAAATGTACACTTGACAAGTGTTATCCTTCTTCAGACTATTACTGTTTCATCTTTTCAGACCTGAAATCTTGTAAACTGCACAGAGATCCTGATTTGAATTGTAAAGAAACAAAGCTTAATTGAAACCAAAGATTCATAAGCAACTTTATTTATTGGAAATCTATAATGAAGGGCCACGCAATATTTGTATTACACAGAATTGTTGAGGAAAATATATCTTTCATACTTAAAATCCTGTGTTCTTCTGAAGAATGATGATTTTTTTTTCAGGAGCATTTGGAGTTGAATTTCCCTTTCAACTCAGACTGTTTTCTTGGTGATAAAAAAAGCTGTTTTAGAAAGAGGCTGTTGTTTCCTAATAGGTTAGGGAAATTGATATTTCAATCCAGCATCCTCTTTGAAAGTTACATTGAAATGTTGATTTCCCAAGAAATGTACAGCATAAAGCTTGATGCTGTCCCTTGACAGTACTCCTTTGTGATTCTACATTGAAAGGGAATCTTTAGCATTCTGGAACAGTTAACTTAACACAAAGAGAGATGCTTTTGGGATCCCCTCTCTGAATTATTGTCTGATCCAAGTACCAAGAACCCTGTATTTTTTTCTCTAAATCTTAGTGGCTTAGAGATTAGAAGGCTAGGTAAATATGAAAATTATATATCAATTGATAATTTAAAAGACAATAGAAGAAAGAGCAACAATTGTAAAGACCTTTTCACAAAGTTTTAGAATTTGTGATTCTCTGGAATAAATGGACTTTCATTCAGGCTTAGTCACTGTTCTCCAAAAAGCAGGTAGAAAACCAGACAAGTTAGTACAATGAAGTTTCAAGTTTCTGTTGATTTCATTAGCAGTGTACTAGAGAGTCAGGCAAACCCAAACTAATTTTCAGGAATTCTTCCTCTTCTCTTAGGGTCTTTGGATTGAGACTCTTGATGAGAAATGCTTGTCAGATCCCAGTCCATACCAATGTTACTGGTACATCAGGCTAAAAGGGATGCTGTGTTCCCTGTCTCTCAGTAGCAAACCCAATTCCTATGTTTTGGTGATAGGAGACTATTGTTCTTGCCTGATCTGTTGCAGTATGTTTTGTAGCTCTCACTTTGCAATATGTAAAGCAACATGTACTCCGTGCTACCACTTCTTCTCCTAACAGTCAAGAAAGAAACTGTCCATTCTACTGTCTTTTTCAAGTTCACTATTCCTTCTGTTCCAAGTAAAAGACAACAATTCTTCAGTATAAATACAGTGCAGAAAATAAAGCTTCAAAACTGTTGAATACATTTTGTTTTTTTACAACTTCTCAGTGTGATCACAGGTGGGGTAGAGGTAGATAATTTTGATATTGTGTCAGCACTGTAACTGTAGCCTGGGTGTTCTGTGTGTTGGAAGAAAAGATTCCCCCAGATTGTGCAGGGAATTTGCATTAAGAAGAAGATGGAATGGGGAAAGATTAGGAAACAACAAAGCAAACTTTTTTTGCCTGTCTTTATTAGCATGGAGGATTGATAATTTTTAATCTGTGTCCCACAGTTGTATTTAGTCCCTAGTATAGCTGTGCTATAAATGCTAAACTTTCAGCCACTTACTAACACCTACTATAAAAACACTACAAGAGTTTGTTTGTTTTTGTTCTTGCTCTTTTAGATACTTGAATAGTCACATAACTTCTGAAGTGGCAGATGAATGCTATGGAGGTTATAAAAAGTCACAGTAAAGAATTATTTTAATTTCCTGATGCAAGCATACTGCAAACAGGTTTAAAAATACTGATCAGTTATCCATATCCATATCCATCTACAGCTGGAGACAAACCTGCTTTGTTTGCTGGATGACATGGACTCTGAATTCCAGGCCAAGTGACCTGAGACCTGAGACATCGTCAGAATAACAAAATTGTGTTTTTAAAGTCAAGTCTCATCCTGTGTTCCTGCTAATATCTAAAACCACCTACACTTTGTTTTCTGTGGCTCAGAGTTACAGCAGCATTTCAAAGTAATTTCTGTAGATTGTTTCCCTAGATGGGAAGAGTGAAGAGCAACTGGGCTTTTTTCATCCTAGCCTCCCTGTTGCATGACAGGATAGTATTTATTCTTCTTCTGTGATAACAACTCCGGTAGTATAAAAATGTTTTGTGAAATTGAGTATTTTAAGAAAGAGGAAGGTGAGGAGGGAAGGATTTCTAGCTGCATAACTAGATAATTATGAAGGTGTCAGCATTACTGGAAAGCATTGATGACAACTTTGTGACACAAGTAGTGGAGGATCTCATGAGGAGTGGTATGCTCCTCAGCCTTATACTAACACATAGCTAATGCCTTGTTGAAGATGTGAAGGTTGAGGGCAGCCTTGGCTGTAGTGACCATTGTGGAATTCAGAAGTGGGCAAGGAGGAAACAGAGCAGCAAGACTGTAATCATGGACTTGAGGAGAGCTAACTTTAGCCCCTAAAGGTCTTCTTGAAAGAATCCTGTGGGAACAGATCCTGCAGAGAAGAGGGTTCCAAGGGAACTGATTGATATCCAAGGATCACTTCCTCCAGGCTCAAGAATATTGCATCCTGATGAACAAGAAATCATGCAAAGGGGGAAGAGATCTATGTGGATGAATTAAGAGCTCCTGCCATTACTCAAGTGTGACCAGGAAATACACAGGAGATGGAAGCAGGATCAGGCCACTTGGAATGAATATAGAGAGGTTGTTAGCATTAGTAGAAATGAGACAAGAAAGTTAAAAAAGGACAAGTGCTGGATTTTGCAGCTGGGATGGGGCAATCCTGGGTGTACAGGCTGAGGTATAAGAGGCTGGAAGCAGTGCCACGGAAAGAGACCTGGGGGTCCTGGCCTGTGGCAAGCTGAACATGAGTCAGCAGTGCCCTGGCAGCCAGGAAGGCCAACCCTGCCCTGGGGGGCATCAGGGACAGCATCAGCAGCCAGACAAGGGAGGGGATTGTCCTTGTCCCCTCTGCTCTGTACTGGGGCAGCCTCACCTCCAGTGCTGGGGGCAGTTTTGGGGGCCACAATATAAAAAAGATAAAGCTACTGGAAAGTGTTTCAGAAAGGGCTACAAAGATCACCATCAAGGGCCTTGAGGGGAAGCCATATGAGGAGCAGCTGAGGTAATTTGGTCTGTTCAGCCTGGAGGAGCCTGAGGTGGGACGTCACTGTGGCCTTCAACTTCCTCCCAAGGGGAAGTGGAGGAGGAGGTACCAATCTCTTCCGTCTCCTGACCAGTGACAGGATTCAAGGGAATGGCATGAAGCTGAGCCAAAGGAGGTTTAGATTGGATATTAGGACAAGGCTCTTCTCCCAGAGGGTGGCTGGGCACTGGAACAGGCTCCCCAGGGGAGTGGTCACAGCACCAAGCCTGACAGAGTTTGAGAAGTGTTTGGACAATGCTCGCGGGCACATGGTGTGGTCCTTGGGGTGTCCTGTGTAGGGCCAGGAGTTGGACTTCAGTGATATCTGGGAGTTCCTTCCAACTCAGCATATTCTATGATTCTGTGAATTTAATATTGTATTCTATGACTCTGTGAAAACAATCTTCCATTGTTTGTCTAGGATTTTTTTTTTAACTTTGATGTGCTGAGCATCAAAAAACTTAGAATTAGTAAATACTGAATAGAACTAAAACCAACCTTAACTGACAACAAGTGCGTTCTCTTAACAGAATCTGGTTCTGCAATTACGGCTTCTTGCATTGGTTTGGGAAACTCTACAACACCTCCCCCCGGACAGGCAGGAAAACCAGTGCCAGGATATAATGGTAAGAATGTGCTAAAAATGTTAGTAGGAAAGGATGTTGCTTATATTCCTGAGTAAGTGCTCCTTAATTGTTATATCTTGTAGCAAAAGAAAATTAAAGTCTATTAAGATATTTTCCTCCTTTCTGCTTTTTTGTGTGTTGTAGAATGTGATTGTGAATAAAAATTCAGAGTTATCTTTAAGAAAATTGATCAACTTATTCTGCCTTTATTATATGAAAAGGCTAGCACATACTTTGACATATTATTTATCTGTACTTCTGTATGCACTTCTGCACTTCTACACAACTTGAGAGGGTTGTTAAGCAAACTGTGTTTCAGTACCTGTGGAGCATTTTTATTTCCAGACAGGAGAAATAGTAGGCTATGGACCAGCACGAAAAGGATGAGCACTCATTGTCTGGAAGGTATTTGCATGTAGGGGTGCAGCTACAGTATTAAGAATGCAAAAGTGTTTTAATACCTGGAAACCCTTATTTTAACACAATTTTAAAGAATTACTTGAAATCTGAAAAATAATTACATTAAAGATCAAGTGGTCTTCAGGAAAAGTTCTCACATAATTGGTGAGAAAGATCTAAGTTGTTATTTTCTTTTAATACATGTAAGTGGTGGTGAGCATTAAAAAAACCCAAATATTTTTAGGAGCTCTTGGTTTTGGCATTTATAGTTACGGCATGAAGACGAGCAATGGCTTAAGAACAACAGTAAAACAAAGCCATGAAGTTTATCCTGAGTTCTAAGTGGGAAGAGTGAAAGAATGTAATTCCATCACACATATTATCAGATGATAGTCAGGACTAGCAAGAAATATGAGTAGCAAGAATATAAAGATTTCTGATGAATATTTTGGAACGTTGAGGCTAGTGTAAGTAAAGAACTTCTTCAAAGAGAATGGTGGAAATGTCTTTAGCATGTCCTATAAAGGACACAAAAAATGAGTGCTGAATTTCACTAAAGATTTATGGAATAATTTTACTTCTTTCAGTCTTTGACCAAATATGTCCTGTAATGCCACTATTCACAAACTAGTGATTTTTTAAAATTACATTGGCCACTGTCTTGCTGTCATCCACTTCTGTTTGATATTATTTTCCTGCTGTTACTATATTTATTAGAGGAGATCCTTATGCCAGTTAGGAGATACTGTGGTTTTAGTTTATACATGCAACTCTTAATGGCTGGTAAAGACATGCTGCAATATAAAGAGAAAGCTGCAAGATCTTTTTTTTTAAACATATACAAATTCTTTCCTGTTACATATTGCTAAAAAAGAAACTGATTTGTTGCTGATTTTTAAGAACAAAGAGAATAAAAGTCATGATATCAGTGCAGTGGCACAAATTGCATTTAAAAATGAGTCAAGGTATTATATTAATTTCTAGGTTTGTTGCCTTAAATAAGACATTATACTGTGCTTTTCCCTTGGTCTATTTGAACCTTTGCAGATAATTTCAGTACATTTTCAGACTGAAGTAGGTCCCACACTTTGAAGAAACGAGTCAGTTCTTCAGTAATTCAGGAGTGAGCAGCATAGTTCACCAAATTCACCAAATTTTTCTACATTGAAATACGCAGCTTGCAAGGAGAAGAATAAATAGTGGGATTGGTACCTTGATGAAAGTTACAGTAAACTGATTAGATTTTACTTTGTATCCTAAAAAACAGGAGAGAAAACACTGACAGCTACAAGCGGGTCTTTGTAAAATTGGCTTTATGTACTTGCTTGTGTCTGTGTGCTGAGCCAATGCTTCCAGCAGGCTCTTCAGCTACTTAAAAATTACCATCATGTTTGAAGGAGTAGCTTCAGCCAGAAGTAGTAAATCACGTGTGTTGGTGTTCTTTGAAGAGATAGGATATGATATTACTCATATAAGTTTTAGCAGAGTTTTAGTCAGAGGTCTGTCATCCACTTTCTCCCATTTCCTCTGGAACTATGTAATACAGAAGGTAAGATTATTTGTAGAGATTTAAATACAGCTGAGCATTGCTTTCATTGCTTGGGCAGGCTTCAAAAAGCATGTAATCCTTGTCAGCCCAGTCTGTCAAAATATTCCCTCCCTGTTTTCCTATGGTTTAGTTGCTTCACCTCATGTAATTTCATTATCATAGGCCAAGCTGATATCTGTCATTCCTTTCTTATGCCCACACCTTGAGATGGAATGGATGGTTGTAGTAGCTTCATTTCCCAGATAGCTGCACAAAAGAGGCTATTTCAGATGATTTCCTCAGAAATCTCTATCAGGATATGATGCTTTCACTGAAGGTGGTGGACCAGTGTCATCCAGGGAAAAGGCTTCATTTGGGAAGTCTGGATTCTGTCCTGTACTTTGGGTGTTACCCTGCTGTGTAGATTTGAGTAGTTCAGGAGTTACCTGATCTCTTTGTACTAGACTACAATGAGCTTTGTTAGTTGAAGAGTATTTTTCTGAGAGTCCTGAGAGCCTTTGAAAACCAGATATACTTATTTACTGCTAATAGTATTTCTCACGTAAACTGGCTTAAACTTCAGTCATCTTGGTTGTTATTTCTTGCTCATGTTACCCACAAATTTTTTATTTGTATTTTTCTTGTATCTTAATGGTCCTTTGCTATGTAGAAGTTTAGATTTTCCAGTATAAAACCTTCTTTTACTTTTTAGTTCTGTGTTTTTCTCCCTTTTGGGACTTTGTGCTGTTTCTGATTCTAAAACACAAGTATTATTTGAGACTCTTTGTGCTTAAGATTGAATGTTAATAAAGTCATGAGCTTATCCAGTTTGGCACTCCCAAATTACTTAATTCCTTTTTTTTCTTGGTGTATTGCCATTCTGAAGTGTGACATAAGTTAATATCCATAAAGAAAGACACTTTCCCCCACCTAAAAATATACTACTAAACATGAGTTTCCTTTCTATATTTTTTTACAGTCATGATTCTGGATGAAAATAAGAAACCAGTGGAGGCAAAGACTTTGGGAAATATTGTGGTAAAGTACGAAAAATAAATATCTTACAGTTAAACTTACTACATAGGTTGATTGTCTTTTGAGTGAAGTTTATATAAATATCAGAATAATTGTAGTGTGAGTTGAAAAGCATGTCTGAGGATTGAAAAGCATGTCTGTCTCTGATACTGATACAAAACTTCCAGAATGTTTTATGTTCATTACTGTTGAAAAATTGCAGATGAAATTATGTGAGTGAATGAGTGTGAATTGTTGGGTTTTTTTTCTTTGACTACAGCAAAGTGTTCAGTTTTTCTAATTATCAGTGTTGGTACAGAATGATACCTTCCTCTTGTGATGTATGAGCAAGATACTGAATCATTTCCTTCACTGTTTTATCTTTCAGTTTAGTTAACTAGTACAGCAGTACAGATTGACATGCTTTGGCTTGCAGGTGTGATGCTGACTCTTCTTTCACTACCTCCTAATCCCAACAGATGCACCTTCTTAGAGGGAGTGTTTTCTGTTCTCTGTAAAAAAAAAAAAAGCAAGATGTCTCTGTGTGTGCTTTGCATGAGAGAGTGTTCGTTTGTACCAGTACTTGGACAAAATACATACAGGAAAGGACTCGAGAAAAAAAAAAAAAAAAANACCAAAAAAAAAAACCAAAAAAACAACAACAACACTGCTGTGCCTCATGTAGGTAATTTTTCGTACCATTTACCAGACTCCTGAAAGATAAGTTCCATAAACTCTAATATTCTTTTTGAATAGAGTACACCTTTGTCAGTACATTTCCTTAGATGAAAAGGCCCCTCTGTAGATCACACTGTGAACATCACATTTATCCTGCCTGCTGCCTCCTCACAGTTGCCAGGACTTTTCCTTACTCCTGTAACATTCTAGAGGCTACTGCTCTTTACAGTCCATGCCTGCTCTGTATTCTGAATGCTTTACAGGCTTTCAGACAAATGGCATTTTCCTCAAACAGTTTTTTTTTCTTTTTTTTCTCAGAGAGAAACACTTGCTTTGTGATGAATGTGGTAGCTGTAACCACCTTTTTTTTTCAGTCACAGAAAATAACTTCAGCTCTGAACACTTTCTAATTGCAAACAAATACAAGTCCCAAAGGAAATGTATTCATCCATTTTTGCTGTGGTAGATTTTTGGTGAGTTGTGGTAGCTCAGAGTCTTCATTTCTTGCTTAGATGAATGAAAGGAAATACAAAGATTAGTATTAAACTACAGTGAACTTAAAATCTGTCAAAAGCTGAAGCACTGGGATGGATGTACCAATTTTGATGGGTTGTTAGCGCAGGTAGCTGAGGATTGCAGTTGGCTGAGGCACACGAGCTGGGGGTGAGAGACTGGAGCTGGAGCTGCAGATACGCAGTGCTAACAGTGTGGGTGGGCTGCTGCAGTGCTTGCTTGGGGGTGGAGTTGCCAAGGTGGGGAGGCTTTTTACTCAGCTGTACAACTGAACTAATCTAACCAGACCCCTGTGGAGACTAAAGTAGTACCACATGAACTGACTGTACTGTGTGATGCAGATGTGTGTTTTCAGAATGAGGTCTATACCCTGCCTCATTCTCAGCATCTTCATCTGAGCCACCAGGACACAGACACGTAGGTTTAATTTCCCCGAGTTGGCAGACCCATGGTGTAGTTTTCTCGTGACACGTATAAGATTATGCATTCACTCCATTGTTGAGTATGTGCATTCATTCCATCACCAAGCACTAATACTTAAAATTGTCCCAAACTTTTACAGACTTTGGTTTGCAGTATCAGTAACCCAGCTCAGGATGGAAAACTGTCTTTCAAAGCTCTCACCTCTCTAGTACCTCATTACCATAATGAAACATAGGCTTGTAATCAACAGAGAGAGAAAAGGTATTTTGCTAGAAAATTGATCCTAGCTGCTTAGATACTCAGATTAGTTATTATTATTTGTTATATTATTCATGCCTACTTATTCAACTAGGATGGAATAAATCACCTTCCAGATGTGTTTATGTCTCTCCAGTGCCTGCAGGAGAGGCACAGTTGGCTTAGGGTAGGTACTTGTCTACCAAAAGAGGAGTGGAATGAACTCCACCTTTAGCAACTCTGCCAAAAAAGTTGAAAGATAGACTAACTGTTGCAGTATGTGTGCATACATTTTTGAGTTTTCGTTTCTTTAAGTGCCTGTCAGGAGTGATATTAGCATATTAGAAGATTCTGTTTGGGGTTACTGTCTACCTGTTCTAACCAGAATTTATCTTCCCTAATGTTGCCCCACATTTAGATGTTTTCTCAAAGGATTACACGTGTTAATATGTGTATTTGTTTTGGTTTCATTTGTTTTGTTTTATCTTGCTTAGCATGACTTTTGCTGCAATCACATAAATTAATAATGAAAAGGGGGAGGGTTTTTTTTTGCTTTGTTTTTGCAACATATCACTCAAAGTGTAATCACACAGGTATAGTATTATTTTATCATATCTGTGTTTACTGTATTATTTATTTTTTGATTAAAGCAAACTTTTTCATGAAGTCCTTCTTCAAAGAAGCTATTTATCCAACAGTCTTCGACATGTACAGACCCTTTAAAATAGTATGGATGATCCTTGTTACTTGCAGTTTTTGTTTGTCAGCCCAGATCATGTCCCCCTGCAGCTGGAAGAAAATGGGGGACTCAGGATAGTTCTGACTATTAGTCTGTCATACACTCAGCAGTAAAATATGAAAAAGCACAGGAGTTTGCTTCCCCTTAAGCATAGGTGAGTTAAGAAATATTCTTCAGTATTGGAGAGTGGCCATGTATGGCTTACAATGCCAGCTATGTGACAAACTGCTGCTCTTGATTGTTTTTATCCCAGACTAACTCCTGGTAAACACTGTTTGCCAGCACTTGAGGGCTGCAGTTTTCCTAAGTACAGTATTTAAAATATCTATTCTTCCAGCAGAACGTCAAATTTTAATTTTATTCTGCAGGAGTCAGATAATCTTGAAAGGTAGTTCTTAGATCTAATTACTCCAACTTGCTGCCCTAAGTATGTTCTTTATTTTTCTGTCAGCTGATACCTGTTCTGTTTTGGTTTTTTTTTCCATATAACCATCATCTCTGCTCTTTGAACAGATTATTCTTGGATAAAAATGTCTTATACATACTAGTTAACCTGGACACTGCATAATATTTCTGATTTCATAAGTCAGGATAAAGTAATTGAAAGCAGCGTCACAACATTTGTGATAGAAGGACAAGGGAAGATAAAAGTAACTGCAGATCATGAGGGTGAGCTTGTATGAATTCTTTTTAAAATTTATATGTATTTCTGAGTTAAGAGTTTTTGGACATGAAAGATTTTGAGCATTTATTCTGAAGTGAAAATGATAGCAGCAGTGACCTCCATTTCCATTAGCAAGATGAGTCTTGTTTAGTGACACACTTCTGCTTGCATTGTTCTGACCTGCCTGTAATTAATGCACACTTGAAAACGTGTTCGTATATATGTAATTTCGAATAGTCATAAGAATTTTCTAGGTTGTCTGTTGTTATAAAGAACATTAACAAAGAGAAATCCCATGTGAATTCCAATTTTCACCTTGTATATTGAAAATATCACAAACCATTATGTTTTTTGAAGGAGTCATCAGCACTGTCTCATTAGCTAGCATTATTCTTTATATTCACCCACAACAGGACTATATTTACCTTGTGCTCATTCCTTCCAGAGAGTAGTGACTGCCAGTCAGTTTGCTGCTAGACCCTAGTTCCTTTAGTGTTTGTATAGTTAATTTTGTACCATAGTAATGGAGTTTCACAGGGTAAGTATTTACAAGTTTGCTTTAGCAATAAATATGTTCCAGATTCAGCAGGAGGTGAGACAAGGGAGTTGCATCATACAGTGATTCTAAAATGCCTTAGTTGCATTGGTTTAATTGCATTTAAGGAAAGTGGCTATGTGAGAGACTCTGTAAACTATTAATGTTGTGGAATATGTTTTGGCGGATTTTGAATGAGTGAAGGAAGAGGAAGAAGAAGAGGAAGAGAAATCAAAATTTCTAAGAGTTAGAATGTTTCAAATGATGACCCACTCCATTGTATTGAATATAGTCTTGCAAAACTTTATGTACATTGCTGTAAAAACTAAAATATATTTGAAAACATTTATTCATGATAAATTTTAAATAGTCAATATTTATAAAGAAATAGTAATGATAAATACAGAGGTTTTTATGATTCTACATTATAAGTTAGCCAAAGAGAAACATTAATGTACTTCCAAAGCAAATACCTTAGAGTGAACATCCTTTAGTGGAAGAGGTGTTATTCAAAGTAAGCAACCCATTGACAATTTTCCTTTGTGGTAATATGTTCAATATTTATACAGCATTTAGCAAGCAAATAAATGTTCAATAGAAAGCTTACTCATGCAATATTTCTTACAGTGCGTTAAAAAGAAAGTTGGTATCTGTGTGGAAGGATGAAGCAACCTGAAGCCAGGATTGTAATCATTATAATGCTCAATAGAATGCTGACCAAGAGAGCTTAAAGGAAAGAAAAGGGAAAGAAAAAGATGGAATCTTTTGCAACACAGTGTAGTACCTTGGTATTTCATTTAAAAAACTGAAGTAAGATCTTGTAAGACTTGATGAATCGACATTTGGGCATTCCAGCTCAGATACACCCATGGGAAAAGCCACAGCTCTCCCTGTGCTCTCTCGTTGGAAGAAAAGGAGGCAATGACAATACATGCTCTTGTAAGCAAGGGCTATACAGCTAGGTAAAGTGAAAATTTGCTAGATCTATAAGATGAAGGGCCCTAGAAAGCAGTGACTTTCAAAGGAGCTTTTTATGTTACAGTGGATAAGCCTCTGGATACAGAGGATCTTTGAATGAAGGGTAGCTGCTAGTGTATCTAATCAGGCAATATGATTCATTCAGTAGGGAAACTGAAGAGGAGCTAACGTTACTGTCAGTGGATGTGATGTTAGTACATCCATTGATGTATTATGCTTTGTTCTTATGTCTATATTTCAAAAGACTATTGAGAAATGATGGATTTTGGGGAAAATATGAATGAGAGTGACCTGAGTTCTGGAATTCATGTGGCTTAAAAACCTGTGGTATGTAATTCACCCAAGATCAGTAAAATAGTGACTTTTTCAAGGCCAGGAAATTCTCAGAGGACAAAGTAATCTCTGAGAGATGGCTGTTTAATCTAGCATAAAGAAATTGGAAGCTGAAGCTAGATGGATTCAGATGAGAAATAAAACAGTTTTAGTAGTGAAAGTAAGACATTGGAATAAATGCTTGGGAGTAGGGTGGCTTACTTCAACAGTTTTAGGCCTAATCTAAAAGGTTTAATCTATTTTTACCAAAAGCTGTGGGGTTGAGGCAGGATTTTAGAGATGGCATCTTTCAGCCTGTGTTGTATGGAAGATCAGTTTAAGTAAAGAACATGTGCAAAAGATATATCTTCCTAACAGCCTTCTACATGTTTATCAGCTTTGTCTTTTTGCTTTACAGATAAAACAGTAAGTAGGTCTTCCAATGTGAGAGCAGTTTTTCCAAAGATGTTTTTTTGTAGCAAATCTATGGTTTACTGCATGTAAATACCATTTGAACTTTCCTTACTTTGATTTTTTTTCCAAGCGCTTCCACTAGTTTTTGAAGGCTTTTTCTCTTTTCCCACTAAAGCAAAATCCACACTAAGATCAACTACTTTTGTGACCCCTTTCAGCTAACTAAAGCAATATTTCATGCAGACTGATGAATGTTCA
Source organism: Aegithalos caudatus (assembly GCA_013389925.1). NCBI lineage: Eukaryota > Metazoa > Chordata > Aves > Passeriformes > Aegithalidae > Aegithalos > Aegithalos caudatus. The sequence goes on from WEIU01014745.1 coordinate 125,683, forward strand.
AGATCCTCTACACTTCTCCACTCTTTTCCCTGTGTTGTTGTTCCTAGAGTCTAAAAAGCTTCCAGATGCTTTTTACACTTGCAATCAAAATTTTTATAAGAGTGATGTTTATGCACAACACTACATAAAGTCTGAGTAATAATTATAGCTGCCAGTCAAGAGTATTTTGTTCCATTCAGAAGCTCAAACTCAGTTAACAGTGGCTTATATTTGCTTTGACTGGCTGTAATGAATAGCCTCTGAATATCACTCCTACCATAAAATAAAAGGATGTCTTTTCTGAGTTCCAGCAAGGTAACATCTCCAATAATTTTTTCTTTCATTTCAGAAATCTACTTTTTGTGCAAATTCTCTTTTGAGTTCTCTGTCTATAATTGCTTGGCTCCATTAAAAAGGAGACTTACACTGTTTTGATGAGTGGCATTATGAAAGGATGTGCTATATGGGAGTCTGATTTCTTGGGCTAAGCTAAAGGTGGACTGTTCTGTGAAAGGTCTACCACCTTGGTGTGAAAAATAAATGAACTGTGGAACAATGCTTAAAAAAACAAATAATGATTGTCATTTAAAATTCTGTACCAGAAAACAGTTACTGTTAAAGTACTTCAGAGTTTATTTGTGGTGATGTCAAGCTCATTCATCTTAGTTCTCCAATTTATAATGAAATTACCTGCTTATCTTTGTAAAATGTAACCAGAATGAATCTTTGTTAGATGAACCTGTATGATTTAATTTACACAGTTTTCCTGGTCTCCCTCATGCTGTTTTAAATGTATTCAACCTTTCAATGAGAAATGGGCCTGGATCTGTAGTCTTGTACTTCAACAATTTTAATCTTGACTGGAGTATATGGAGAATAGCATAATTTGTAATGCTGTTATTGTGCTGGTAACAGTTTCAGAAATACATTAAGTATCTTCCAAAGAGAAACCAAGCAAAGCAACTTCTTTGTATATTGTGAAAATGATAATGAAGGAATCTACCTACTCCTGTCTTGGCCTTCTGTGATCCTGTCCCTTGTGAAAGGAAAGCAGGACTATCTGAGGGGCTGTCATGGTTATTTATGCATACCTGGCTTTTTTGGTAATATATGTCTTAGTAAAAATATCACCAAAAGATCTTGAGTATCAACTCAGTTTTAAGAGAAGGAGGGAACAGTTTTTAAATGCTGAGATATGGTGGGGGTGTGCTACATTTTCTGGGGAAAAGGGACGCAAATCAAACATCTCAAAGTGTTCCTTTTTTTAATGGGGTTGATAAAAACAAGAGATATCTGTTTTCAGGTTGCTATTATTTTTGAATAGTCTCATTTGCTCTCTTCTGGCTCCTTGCATGTAATTAGGATCCAGTTCTTCTCCCTTTGGAATTTATGGCAGCATTCCCACTGACAGCAATGGTTTGAAGGTATATTTGGCTCTGGACATTTTAATTCTGATGTCCTGACAAAATTTCAATACACATAATAATGTTCTGGCAAGCTGAATTCTACATTAATTTGCTTTTGCACAGAACCTAGAAATTCTACTCAGTCATGACGCCAAGAACTCTTCTCTCATCAAACAATTGTATGTGCCCTGGAATTATTGTGCTTGAAAGATTGACATGGAAGAGGGAATTCACTTTTTGCTTAGTGGGTGAATGGGGTTCTAACTGCAAGTAATTTTTCACGGAAAGCCGTGGAAGCACATTTTCAGATGTTGTCTGTATTGTGCTATGATGTATGCTGTAGAGATACCTGTGATAACCACTAATTTAGCAGTTGATTTCCACAGACTCACAAAATTTACTCAGTGGAAGTGTTTATCAATACACATTTCCTAAAAAAACACAACAAATAAGCAAAAAAACCCCACCAAAATGGAACATGAGACACCCCATGTCTCCCCATCTAGAAAAAAAAAAATAAAAAAAAATCCAAACAAGGACAAGAAAACCAAATAGTGAAAGTGAGGGTTGTATTTTTTGTGATATGTTCCACACTTCTCTGTTTAGATTTTTTAACAATGACAGAAAGGAAAATGCTTTTCTAATTGCAGCAACAAAATTGGTTTTTCTATTTAGTGACTAACTGCA
>WEIU01014746.1:7825-123309 GCA_013389925.1 Aegithalos caudatus
GGGGAGATAATAATAGAACAGAAGGGAATGGTTCTAAACTTAAAGACAAGATTTAGGTTAGTTATTACGAAGAAGGCCTTAATTGTGAGGGAGGTGAGAAAGTGGAACCAGCTGCCCAGAGAAGTTGTGGATCTCCCATTCCTGGAAACATTCAAGACCAGATTGCATGAGGACCTGAGAAACCTGGTCTAGTGGGTGGCATCCCTGCCTATGACAGGGAATTGGAAACTAGATGAATTTAAGGCCCCTTAAAACTGAAACCTTTCTATTATACGACTCTACGACTTCCTCAATTCCCAATTCTAGCTGAAAAATGTTTATCCTCAAATGAACAGTTTTTATGGGTCATTTTCTAATCAGCAATAACTATAATGTTTTCACAGGATGTTCCTGAGTGCACCTAGTTATGGAGGTTTGACAAAAACTCTTTGGATGCAGCAATTTCTAAAGCATTGTGATTCCACCTCCTGAATGAATAGCTTTAATGTGTCATAGCTGTTTTTCCCAGTCATCAGCTGCTTTGTAAATCATAGCAGTTGATAGCATATTGGGTTCCCGGAAAGCAATTAGACAAGACTTTTTAGTATTTTTCCCCTCATCTCTCATTCTATCTGAACCTGTCTCTTTTTCATGTTAATTTTAATGTAAACCTTTTTTTTTTGTTGCTGGTTTTTTTAAGGCTACATAGTGTCTGCAGCTCGATGCATTAGCGCTGCCCTGCAATCTGGGGCAGACAAGTTCCATATCAGTAATTTAATAAGTCATACATAAAACAAAACAGCATAGATTTATTTTATTTTAAAATTGAATAGGGTCAGCTGTGTGAGCAATGTATCTGCCAACTACTGTCATTGTCCTGCCTAGGCAAGCTCATTTATCTTCGTTAGTAAACAACTTAAAAGGCAAAGAAGGTGGATGGCTTAAGGGAATGTTATTAGGACACAAAATCTCTGATGTTTTGCCTAAATCCAGGCTGAATAACTTATTAGACATCTACCACCAGTGTGCAGTTAGGGGATGCAGCTAAATATACAACTGTTATTAGCAGGTGACAGTGGAACAGGCAATTGTCACAGCTGGGAGGTCAGCACAGTTAAATCAATCACAGTCAGGATGTCTGCAGAGAAAACAATAAAGGTGCAAGCTTGTAAATTCTGACAATCACCAAAATTTGAGGTGCATGCATTCAGTAGCAGTGTCTTAAAATTTAAGGGCCACTGGCTGGAAATTTTAGGCATAGCTGATGAATTTAAATTTTTCTTCCTTTTTAAACCTAAATTCTTTGGCATGTGGAATGCTTTATGTTCTCTGGTGGGAAATTATAATTTGTGACATATGAAGCAGTTCAAATAAGCAGTTTACAACAGTAAAAATTAGTGAACAAGTTGATTAGTTTTCCAGTCACTTAATTTCTCATACCATCAATTCAGAAGTCTTATGGCAACTAATACACACCAATTTGCAAATGTAGTTTAAGCATGGGTACATAAACATGCTGGATAGTAAGGGAGGGCGTTCTCTGCCAAAGAACCACAATAACACCACTATAAATTAAAAACACATAATCTGTCTGTATAAAAGCCAGCATGAACTTGCAAAGCCTTTCTTGGGCCATTAAAATGTCTGTATTTCCCAGCAGAATTCATTACCCTAAGTGCATCCCTGTGGACTCCAAGAACCCCAGTTATACTTGAGAAGTATCTCAAGGGCAACTGCTTCCTCTGTGTCTGAAAGGAGCATGGTTTTGTTATTTTTCTGAAGACAGCACACATACTTGAAAATATGAGTTTAGAGAAAAAAAGAAGTTATAGGATCTATCAGGTGTTATGTTAAACTTGCAAAGCTACTTGTCATGTCAACTATAGAACTTGGACAATTCTATTGTGAAGAAGTTTGAAACACTTCAATGATAAAAATTGATAATAAAAACTCCTGTTGGGATCATGTACACTTCTCAGTATTCAGACTGCAATAAATCTTGCTAGTGCTATTGTTCCTTTTTTCATTGAAGTAGAATGTTTCCAACATTCTTCTCTTTTGCTCCTGAAGACTGTTTCACAATGCACTATACCTTACTGTTTACCTAATTTCTGAAAGTTTTACTTTGATGCATAAAGGATGAGAGATTTGTTTGTTTGTTTTATTCTTTTTTTCTTTCTGTGAAATTTACATCAATGGGAATGTGCATTTCTTAGATGAAATTAAGTACCTGAAGTTGCTGAATTGAGCCTCAAGTCTCTTCTGTAGAAATGTTCTTCAGCTTTGTACATAAAGAAAAGCTTCTTCTTTCTTCTTACTTAGTCTTTGCAACATAGAACACAATGTATGGTAAAATTTGATGAAATAGAGGTCAGCAAAGTCTAGGACAATACAGGTTTTTGTGTTACCTGTTATCTCAAAACAAACTGTGAGCACAATCAAATTTATGAAGGGTTGATTAATACTGTTCTCTAAATTATTCCCTTTATTGTTTTCCTGATAAACAGCCACTCAAGGAGATCAAGTTAGAGGTATCCATAGTCTGCCCTTGTTACAAGTTGGAAATATGTAAGAAAAAAGGGTCAAAATTTCATAGCTGTATGTTATTTTCCTCTGGGATTTTCTGTTTGTTTAGGTTGTTTGGTTTGGTTGTTTAGATGTTTGGTTTTTTGGGGCTTTTTTTTTTTTTTTTTTTTTTTTTTTTTTTTTTTTTTTTTCTGCTGGCATGTTGTGGGCTTTTTAATTGTGGAAAGCAGTTGATGGGAAGAGCTAGCCAGAGCTTAGCAGTGGTCTGACTACTGTGCTCACTGAGAATTTAAGCTGTTGTCTGAGAGAAGTGTGTCTCAGCATTTTATTTGCATTGTTCTTAAGAAAACACTTAACAAAAAGAAGAAAAAGCTAGCTTACCATAGATAGTTTTGTTATCTGTGTATACCTCACTGGATTGAACCCTGCAGTCAGAGGAACTCGTGGTTCTTAATAATCATAAAATTCTGTAATGTTTGTACACTCTGAGTGAAACTAGCAAGGCACAATCCACTTTGAAGCATTATGCAGGTGGGACTAATAACCAGAGCTAGAGTTAATTGTTAATTAGTTAATTAGTTATTAGAGTTAATTTAATGTTAAAAGCTTGATGATAACCTCAGAGCCAATTGTAAAGCTTATCTCTTAGTTCTTGTGAGTGCCTGTTTTCCAGAATCCTGTTAATACAGACCCTGTCACAGGGTTTCTAATGAGCAGAAACCAGGTAATATTTTTTTTACTAGAAAAGTTCAGATTTTCTCAGAATTCCTACACACAAAGTATGTTTTAATGGAAAGTACTATGGCAACACTAAGGCTTTTTAAACTATAGGCTTTTCTTCTGCTTTAGACTTATGAATTGGTAAACTTCAACTGCAGCAAAGCAAAAGGGCTCCCTGGTGTCCTGGGGGAGCAGCTGGGCTTGCACATTTGAAAAAAACAAAAAACCTCTAGGGCTGCCTTCTCACTGAAGGACTTGCAGAGGGGCCCAGTTGAGAAAAGCCAAGGATGGCAGCATGCTGGAGATGGAGAGGAGAAGGTATGTGAGTTCTGAGAGCTTTCTTTAACCAGCCAGGAGATGTGACGAAGCAATGTTTGTTCCAAAGGACTCCCAGTTTCTTTGCTTAATTACATGGGACTGCCCCACTCTCTTGGCAAACCTAAAATAAACCAGCTTGAGGCAGAAGTAAACCACAGCAGCTGCAGTGCCTGACCTAGGAAACAGGGAAACAATATCTCTCTTTTACTCCCATTCCTGACCAAAACAAAACCAATCCTCCCCAGTCCCAAATGCAAGACCTTGAAGTTCTGATCACCCTCAGACTAAAGAGGCAAATTGTTTAGAGAAAATAGTGGACAATTTGCTCATGTTATTTGTCAAACTAGACTATATTTTTTTTCAAATATTTGTAGGTGTTTGTGTGGGAGCAAAAGGTACCCCAAAGATCCATGGGTGCCACTGGGGGGTCAGGAAGGTCATTCTAGGGCTGGAGTGGCTTCCAGGAGACCATGACTGTCTTCCTGAGATACTGAGCCCTGAACAGAAGAGCAATATCTGCCTTTCTTTAGGTGGTTTACCACAAGGGGAGAAAGGTACAACTGCTCCCAGACCTTAAATTCTTAGGACTTGTGAGTTTTGAATTTTCTGCCTTATTCCTTGGAAGGTGTCCAGACCTGCAGATGTTTGTTAGTTCATTTATAGCTGAATTTCACATTCACAGGTAAATGTGACTTAGAAAACAACCTGCTGCAAATTACAATTTTGTGAATAGAAAATATTTTGCAAACCATATATGTTGGCTTACCTGACTTTTTTTAGTATTTTTTTCTTAGAAATACCAACTTTGGATGCACAATCTAACTGTGGAGCAAGTCAGCAAGGCCTTAAGAGGTGAAAAGATACTCTCTAGACTATGTTAATGTGGAAAATTTTTTAGAAGTTGTCTAGAGGTTAATCATTGTTACCTTTTCTCCCTCAGCTTCTACTCATTCAATATCCAACCATCAGAAAAACTAGATTTTTTTGAGCTATTGATGTTTCTTGATTCTAGGGTCTATATGACTCACTTAGGTTTATAGTTTTGTTACTCAGTGATAATTTGTTTTCATTTTTAATAACCAGCTTCTTTATTGGGAAGTTTGGGGGAAAGCTCATTACAATTTTTGATAATAATAAGCCAAACTGTGTTGCATAAGCTTTAGTTGGAGTAAAACTAGTTGCTAAATATACATGTATTTGTATGCCAATGTCCTTGGCACCAATCTCAACACCACCTTTCACAAACTTGGTCCACCATCATGATGCTATTTGTACAAAGCACCTAAAATCAAGAGTAGAATAAAAAAGAGACTGCTAAGGCAGCTGTTAAAGATAAAAACTGATTTAATTTCTTAACTACAGCACAGCTTCCTACTCCACTTGCTGTAACACTCAACTTCTGGGGTCACTCCTGTGAAGGTATTTTCTGTTGTGCCAAGACAAAATCACACATAAACCACGTGGAGGATACAACAATTATCTCTTATTAATATATATAGTAAAGAACTGGGACTATCATTTTTGGGTGGAGATTTTATGTTCACAGTTCTGGTGTTTTCTCTCAATGAGTCTGTATTGGCCAAATATCTTCCAGTCAGATGTGGAAGACTAAAACTCCATGCCATCTTGGGAGGGAATGACCCACAATTCTGCTGAGCTACCTTTGTGTTTTTCCTCTCAGATTTTTTTTATTTTTTTGCAATGCTGTCACAAAAGACTGTGAAAATTGCTTGAAAACTGCTAGTATAGTTTCAGCTCACGCCTTTTCTTTTTGTGTTCTTCCTTTATTTATCCTTTTTTTCTTCCAGGACTTGGCAACTTCAATTTCTTTTGCTTTCTGACTGAGGTGAGAGATTATGTCATTACGGTTTTTTCATTAAAACCTTCCCAAGTCACGTATTCCTGTCTTCCACTACACAGTTAAGAAAAATCCATTAGAAGTACTACTTATGCTCATTATGTACATACAAATTGTGTTTGAAACTAAACAGAAACTTCTGATTTCTGAAATTTTAATTGGCAGCTGTGATAGCAATGGAGTTTTGCTTATATTTTTAACATTGCAACAGAGAATTCAGTTGAAATTTAGCAATAATAGGCTGTATAGAGCTAGGAAATAGTTTCATCTTTTTGTCAGCAGATTGAATTAATTTATTCTTTCAAAGCTATATGGATTCAACAGCCTTGGCTAATTTAGCAAATGCAGTTTGTCAGTGCCCTGTAAAAATGGTCATCCTGCTCCCCAGCTGTGATTTTGCTGGGTCATGGAACCTTGTGTATTTCACTTGTGACATGCAAAACTTAATACCTTTTCATTTTATATCTATTGAGCTTGTGCAGGGTTGTTTTTTTTTTGGTGTTTGTTTTTTTGTTTTTTTTTTTTGTTTTTTTTTTTTTTGTTGTTGTTGTTGTTGTTTGGGTTTATTGCTGTTGTAAACAAAAAAATGTAAGAATATAATGTCACAGTAGGGCAAAAAAAAAAGGAGGTTTACGGAAAAAAAAATCTTTCACTCATGATCAGTGCTGGTTTTGCTATGGACTAATCCTTATAAATCAAGGAAGGAAAAAGTCTTAGAACTTTTGCTCTTGTGACATCTTCATCTATGGTTTTCAATTGCCTGTGTGTTAATATTAAAAAGCATAAAGTTGTTACATAGGCCCTAGAACTCTGAGCTCAATTTATAGAAGGAATAGCTAATTTCAATCCTGTCTTCTCAGGCCATAAATTTCACAGATTATGAGTGTGAGTAGCTGGAAGCAATGTTCTCTTTCTCTTTAGATTTAAATTCCACTGCTGTTCTTTTCATGGTGTCATTCTTGCCCTGAAAGGACAAAAAGAAACACCGGCTGTCACAGGAAAATTCTCTAATACTTCACAAAGGAAACAGACCTATTTCTCTTGTTCTCAGGATAACTAATTTGGAGGCTTTAAACCATCTTTTGCATGATGTCCTCATCTATTTATAATTTCATGAGTGCCTTTGTGGTTGCCTTCCTAAATATATGATTTTCTTCTGATGATAGTATAAAAGCTTTTCAAAACAGAGCACAGTCCATTTGACTGCTGGTTATCTGTTGGTTGCCTAACGTAATGTTCAAAGCACAAGAAACAGAACCATGCTATGGAGCACCTTGCTTAGTAGTGTTGGAAGGCTTATTTTTCCTGAGTGCTCTGCACAAAGAAGCAGTGGAAAAATTATCTGTTAATTTGAGCAACTTTTTGGAATCATTTTGTTTTTCAGTCTCTATGTTCTGAATGCTATTTAAGACCATGGGAAAAAAAAAACTCTTACCTTGAAAAGGGGATGATTTGAGCTTTGTCCATTATGATCATATTCTTCCTCAGTCTGGAAGTCTTATCAGTGGTAGTGCTAAAGGGAGGAGCCTGGCAGCATCATGCTATTTTACAGGGAGTTCATAAACAGGGAAGCGTTCCTTTAGTGTTTGTTAAATAAAAAAATAATGTGATTCATTAACAAATTCTCCCAAATTGCTCTTTGCTGTGTTGATCATACCTGCACAACGCAGTACTCGTGAAGAGCTTATCCCACAGGAACATCTGTGTCAGCTCTGAGGTCTCTGATCACTTAACTCTGTCTCCCAGCTCACTTCAACATTTGTGTCACCTTAGACTATGGCATTATCTCCAAATTGCAAGTGTTTAAGTATTCCAAATTGTTACAACATGCTGGCTTGTCTCCTTTGGGAGTATGACAAGAGCATGACAATATGATCAGATCAAATTCAGTTTGTATTTGTGCTGTACCCTAAAATATCTATCAGGTGTTGTGGCAAAACTTTCATATTCTTACTAAGTTATTCTGAACTTCATGAGAGGAAATGAATGTTATGTTGCAGGCTTTACACAGTCAGAAATGTCTGTGGTTTGGTGCTTTGTCTTCACTTGCTATTTCACCCCTTTTATTTTTCAGACCAGACACATGAATAAATATTTTCTAATTTAACAGTTGACTATGCTTGAGTTTCTCAGCTTGTTTTTTGTCTTCTTCCTGTAGCAAGATCAATTTTTGTGAAACTGTGGCTTCCTCCTAGGAGTTGTTAGCAACTAGTATCTTCCCTAGTTGTCTTTTCCTTGATGTGTATTGGAAGGGGACTTTATTTTTAAAACTACTGTAATTTCCTCCTCTGTTCCTCAGTGGATTATTTCTCTTTCTTTTTTCCTCTCCACTTAATATGGCTGTTTTAAATATTTCTTTCATGACAGTTCTTTACCCAAGATTTTTTCAAAAATTGAGAATATTCCTTTTAAATACTCTCCAAATTACTATTCAAAATGTATAAAATGTAGTATGTCTCCCTTTTGATAATTTTCTGATTGCTTGTCCTCATTTAATTTCCTTCTAGGGAGAAGTTTTCTTGTTTGTTTAAGTTTGAAAGAGTGTATTTCCTGACCAGCTGCCACTGTTTTACTCAGGCCTTGGGAAGACTTGCTAATTATCTGTGCAAATAAAGAAGTCTTGGTGCAGATGGAGTCAGATCTCAGATAGGTGACTTTTGAACTACAGTGTGGGCTACCATCAGGTGTGGGCTTGCACAAAAACGTATCAGGGATGTAGCTCAAGGTAAAATTTGTGCCTGCTATTCAGGCATTATTCTTTATCCCTGATGATTTTTTCATACCACAACTGCAGAAATACATGTCCTATTTAATTTGTGTACTTATCTTTCTATTCTGCTGGGTATATTTTGCAGTTTAAATAATAGGGCATACTAAATTGTTACTTTTTTTTTTTCCTGCCTTTGTAGTTTTATAAAATACAAACACCTAATTTCTCTTTCTCCTTGTAAATCTGAATGGTAAGTCTGTGGCAACTCAGCTAATCAGGGCAAAAATGAACAGCTTTAGTTCATGAATTGGAATGGAAAACTTGTAAAACTGCTTATAATAGAGTCTTCTGGTCTCCATCCCTTTGCCAGATCTCTGAAAAATTCCTTAATAATCATGTTACCTTCATCTGATATTTTCAGTTATTTGGGGAAAAAGAAGGAAAAAAATTTCCTTGGGCATTTAGAGTCCCCTTCTCAAGTAATGCAAAGCACAGTAATGGGATGCCATGACAAACCTATTTGCTTAAATGTCCCTAATAGCCACCAGTGACGCTTTTAATGACCTGAAATGATCATTGTTAGTGATGGTTCTTGTAAGTCTTAGGGGATCATTTGTGCTGTTCACATTTAAGAGTCAGATGAAGCTTCCAGACCAGATGGAATTCTGAAGAGAGAACAGAACTGACTCCTCTAGAAAACAGAAAGTAGTAGGGCTAATTCCTGTTTTCCTGATAATAAAAGATGTCATGTGAAATTATATTTTGGGTGTCTAAATTAGATATCTAAAGCTAAAGGAACATTCTAAATCTTGTTTTCGTATCCTTGTTTTTAGCTTTCCCCATCATTGTGTGCTTAATTCAGAGTATGTCAAATTTGTGGATGTATATAGTGGCTTCTTAATTCAAGCCTAGCTGGAAGCTTTTAGTGGTTGTTTTTTGGGCCATCTGGAACATGAACCTTAATCTTCCTAAGCTGTATTTTAAAAGGGCTGATGGACTCATTTCCCAAAGTTTAATTTGACAGGAGAGTGGTTTTATCTGTTCTATCAATTAAAGCATAGACTATTTGCTATCAGTCAACAATATCATTTATAGGAAGTATTGTAACTGTTAAATGCATTATGTTGCCCATACGGTGCCTGTCCTTTTGTTGTCTCTCACTTCAAATATACTTTTTTTTTTTTTNGTGTCTGCTTAAAGCATGTTAATCAGGAATATAACACTGAAATATAACCAGGAACTCAGCCCACAGAACTCTGATGAGTGTGGAGGCTTAATGTAGCAGAACAGAAAGCAAAATGGAATCACTGTCAGAATAACTAAAAACTTATTCTTTTCAAATTTAACTAAAGAGAAAGAGTTGTTACTGCTATTTTAAATCAATAAAAACATTGTGACCAGTACATGTTCACTTATCCTGAAAAATCCATTTCCAGAGAGCAAGATCTTACTTTGCATAACTGTAAACCTCAAAAAAAAATTTTTTTAAAGAAATGTATGTACTCTTTAACATCTTTCATGGTAGGGGGAATATTGTTTTTAAGGTATGCTTATATTTTGTAGTTGGAAGCTTTCCACAAACGTATTGTGCAACTTTATTTTGGTGCCAATCCTACAGAAATGGTTTGAAGTGAGCTTCCCAGCATTACATGTAAGTAAAAAGTAGTGCTGGGAACAGTGACATACTTTTTTCTCTCATTCTTCTGAGTTTTTCCTGATCCTTAACAATGACTATTGATGACAGTAGCTATGAAGGCTCTGTAGGTGTTTTATTTTTTCCTTTCTATTGCATTATTAGTATGTGCCCTGTACTGACCATATCCTAACTATCAAGTTCAGCCAAGAGTGACTGAGACTTGGTCACTGAAGAAAAGGCCTGCAGTACAGATATCACAATTTGTCTGTGAAGTTGGTGCTGATGAAGATTTATCAAAAGGGAGAAGGGTGAAATCAGAGGACTCCTCCCCTCTTTGAATGGCTCTGGTTTTTAATAGGTTTTATGAGCTGTGCAGCATGCTTCAACTCTGTATTCAGGAAAATATGTGAATACCCAAAGGAAAATAGAATTTGCAGTACTGGGCCTTGCAAAGGAATATGGGTAACTTGGAGGTTCTTAGGAAATCTCACCATTTTAATTTAACTCCCATGTTTTCCAAAAGGTGATCAGTATCAGGGAAATTGCATTGGGCTCTGGTGTGCCAAGTACTGTGATTTGTAACCACAGTGTCTCATAGAAAACTGTTAGTTGAGTGTACTCAAAAGTTCTAAATATTTGAAGGAGTAAGCTGCTGACAAGTTAAAATGAAATAGTAATTGTGATGTTACCTTGATAGCAGTTTCTGTACTTTTTTTGCTCAAGAAATCATTCTAAAGCACTTTGAGAAAATTAAGGCTACATCAAGTTAACACTTGTTTCAGGCCATGTGCCTGATTCTCTGTCTGGAATCCTATTTTCAGGCAGTCTATCTGGACTTTCCAAGTTATTCAGGCAGAGGTACAAAGACTTGCATGCCCAGCTCCTGTAGAAGGAGCTGATAGCCTTGTCTGAGGTCAGACATGCTGTAAATGGGCAAAGACCTCCAGAGAGCTCTGCCACTGTACCTTACATTTGAGCTGTGCTCTGCCTTGGCAGTCATTCAGAGTTATATACTGGATTTTGCATATGCCAGGCCATTTGCACCATCTGCAGCACAAGACTTTGCTCCGTGGAAGGAAGATGGGCACTTGGATAATTCATGCCAGTCCATTTGGAACAGGAACTGAGGCAGAAAACTCAAAGAACTAAGATTTGGGCATTTATGTCAACAAGAACAATCACAGCTGGTGCTGTGTCCTGAGCCTTAGTAACTCTCATTTAAATGCATGTACAAGGTGTAGAGTTTATAGGTAATTCCTCTAGAATAGTGATGGTGATTGTATGGGTATGCAAGTATCAGTGCAAGGGGACCTTGCATCCTGAGATAAAAAATATATGAAAGGTGGTATGTGCTGTATTGTCTCAGCTGCTTGGTGTTGGAGTGAGTGGCCCATCTTTGCAGACTGAGTAGTTTATATACACATTTGTCAAAATTAATCTTGTGACTACTACATCTCAAGATGTTCTTTTTTGGATTCTGATAAATGCAGTCCCCAGGGCTGACTGTGGTGGTGGTGAATTCACTGACTGCAGTGCTTATCATCATGGCACAATAGCAAATATTTCAGTCTGGTAGCTGTCATTTTCCTTAACCCTTTTGCCAGCAAGTGTAAAATTTATAAAAAAACAAAACAAAACAAACAAAAAACCAAAAAAACCCAGAAAATAAAACAGCTCTGTGACAGTTGTATTGTTATGGTTTGATTCTAGACCTTAAAGCTCTATCTCATGGTTCAAAACATTCCCTCACAGATCCAGATGTGGTCCAGGCAACCAAGGAAAGTCTCAGACAAACAGGAAAAATGCTCAAAATTTTCATCTAGCATAGACACAGATGTTCTGATTAGATACTACAGAGTAAATTTAGGCCAAAAATTGTGGGTTTGGTCCCAATAAGAAGCAGCAGGGCTGTACAGTGCTAGTCCACTGCTTGTTTTACAGTGAGCCTAACACTGTAAAATTTGAGAAATGCCATGTACCATGTTCTTCATGGATTAGGTCCAAGCACAAGCTGAATTAGACCACAACCCACCCACACTATGCTGAATTAAATTCACTGAACTATGATACTCTCTGTGAAGTCATTTGGGTTATTTTTGGGTTTTGTGTCGGCCATAAGCTGTTTACAGAAACTTCCCAATTTACGCTCACATAGAAAGTTATCTTTAATTTACAGTTTGGGAGGAAGGTGATGGTGTTAAACTGTCCAAAAATTTTAGAAATATCCAATACTTTTTTGGATGATGCCATTAAAATATTGCTAACTCTATACTGCCTGAGGAGTTAAATTAGCTCTTTTGAGGTATGAAAAAAAGTATTGTGGTCACCGAAGGATCCAGATTCATAAAATCTCTCCTCTTGCTGTGACTTTTTTTTTTTTTTTGGCAGTTTCTTTCAGAGATGAGGAAAGCAGCAGCCTTTGCATAACACCTTCCACTGTCCAGCAAGCCAAGGGCAGAGGGTGAGCAGATGGGTCTGGTGCCCTGACTGGGACCATGGATGTGAGTCCCCAGGCTTCAGTCATGCATCACATGGAGCTCTAAGTGCTAGGCCCCAAAGAGAAACAGGGTCCAGCTGAGGCTGTGTCGTTCTAGCAGCAGCAAGAAAACTGTATGTGACTGTGCAGTGCTTTGACTTATCAACTTCTTCAGTCCACACTTCACCTAAACTGAAAAGCACGAATGTATATATACACACAACAGATGCAATTGTACATTTATCTGTACATATATACACCTCTATTCATGTATATGTATGTACATTACACACATAAATCTGCATCATCAGAAAGTATGGATGTCTTAAATTGTGATCAGAACACACTACAAATTTTCATCCACACTGTTTTGGAGGAAAGAAATAGAATTAAACTCAGAAAGGGGTGAAGAATTCTTGTTCAAATGAAGGATTCTGATACGATGGCAATTTTCTGCATCATACTGCTAGCCTAAGAACCTTTGTAAAATATCTTTCTATAGAATACCCAAGGATTACATTAGTGTGTTTAGAAATACCCCTTAATGAATCCTGATTCTTTCTGTATGAAATCCAGGAGCATTTACAGATTGTTCTATCATATTGCATCCTATGTTTTGGAAAAAAAAAAGCTGAAATTCAGCTGGTTGCCTTCTCATGAGCTTTCTAAATTATCTATAATTTTGAGCATTTAGTTCGTGGGTGAATTTAGATAATTAAAGCACATTCCATTAGCTGAAATGCATAAGCATTGTTACCTGCACAGTTGTCTTCCAGGAAAAACGTTTTTTTCACTTTTGTTGGGAGCTTTTCCTTTTGCAGAGGAGTTTTCTAGAAAAAAAAAGCACTAGAAGAATGTGAATATTTTAATATCCCCATAAATTGTTATTTTTCCATTAGAACCTTTTTTTTTCAAATACCTCATCACTTGGCTGTGTTTTTAGTTACACTTGCTTTCTGCTTTTCTATGATTTTTTTCTAAGAGTCTCTATTTGAGGAGATAAGGACATGAGAAAAGTAGAAGAAGTGCTCTGGCTTTGTGTTATAAACCATTTATATAAACATTTTATCTCTTTTTCATTATTCTAGTCATTATTTGAAAGCTGTCTTGTACCACTTTCAGCATGAAGACTTCAAAGATCCTTTAGCAGGTGTTTCTCAAAAGACCAAGCTGGAAATCCTGTCCCTGTTATCTCCCAGTATGGATCAATCTGTGGTCCCAACAAGAGCCAGAAATGTGCTATGTGCACTGCCTCTTCCCTGAATTAGCAAGCTGTGGAGCTGCATGGGAGAAGGTGGAAGAAATTTTCCCTGGAATAGTTCTCATTTCAGAAGGTAAGAATTATTATCCTGGAGCTGGTTAACACCTTGTGGAAGTGTCAAACAAGTAGGGCTCACCAATCTGAGAAAGTGCAAATGTTTGAACTATATTGGCTCTTTTTCCCAAGCTACTCCTACATTTTTCCTGCTTTGTTTAGACCCAGGATTTTAACAGCAGTGAAAGAAGAACTTTCTTTGCCCCTCAGTGTTCTACTCTCTCTTCTTGTGCTGCTGCTTCAGTCCCTGAAAATTTTCTAGACTGTGAAGTGCAGGTGTCCTGTGAGAATTAAAAACAAAGCAAACAGAAGAAAAAAACAAAACAAAACAAAACAAACAAAAAAAAAAAAAAAAAAACCCCAACAACAAAACCAAACAAACAAACAAACAAAAAAAACCAACAACAAAACACCAAGAGGCTTTATGACCAATTTAGTCCTGTGGCTTCTTAATGATCCCTGGGCATTTCAACAAGAGGTGAGTAGGAGAATGGAAACACTGATGGTTTCAGAAAGCTTTCCTATTCCAAGCAGAAAGAAACCAGGGTATTTTAAAGGTTTCTGCTGGGAGGTGGAAACTATACCAGAAGACTTAATAGTTTAGTGGCTTGGTTACTCACCTAGGATGTGGGGTCTGAATTTCTATTAGACACTGGGCTTACCTCCTCCCAGGCAGCTGCCCTGATGTGATTATCAAGATCTTCTCACCCATGTTCAGCCCTTTGAGGCATGAACAGTTTTCTAAAGCAAACTTTGTTCTGGAAAGCTGTGTTTCCATATGTGCCTAGGTTTGACAGAATGTTATTTAAAATAAAATCTTTCCCTCCCCCGATTTTTCACTTAAAAAAGGAATATAAGGGTTGAATATTTCCCCTGAGCACACCAAATACTTGGAGGATCACACAGTTTGAGCTCAGCCTTCAGGAGAACTAAAATCATTGGAGCAGCTGAGGCCAGCAGGCAGCACTGGATGTATCTTTGCCCTGCACAGGGAAAGGACAAGCAGCACAACCAGTTCAATGTGTCACTGCATCTGGGCTGCTTGGTACAGCTCAGCCAATGCACCATGGGGTGGGTGAGGGCTCTGCTCTGGGGACCCCTGCACCATCTGCTCCCTCTTGGGGTGTCTCTAACTTCTCACTATCTTGCTCATTAGAGAGAGGCCCCTAATTGTTAGTTGAGTCAGTGAAACACTTGAGCCTGGACATTACCTGGGTGTCAGGGCAGAACTGGGCAAAGCACACTGAAGTGCTTACAGATCTTCCACTTGTCATAAACTTTCCCTTGCCCAAAATGACCTGTTCTACCCTTTTGTGATAGTCAAAGCACATAGAAAAGTGAGTATTTATAAAACCATTGCATTTAAAAGAGCTGCTAACTCTTCTTTGCCCTGCCTCAAAATTTATGGTAACATATTTTCTAACTGCAGCAATTTTCCACCAACATTTACAAGGATGTAGAATATAAAGCACATATTAAAAAAAGTGGGGCTAAATCAATCTCAGATGATTAAAAATTATTATGATAACTGTATAAAAGTGTACACTCATATAAGACACTTAAACTGGAAATGTATAGCAAATTGTGCAGGCAGGAGAAATGTCTGAATTCAAATCGCAGTGCTAGTCAAAGGAGCTTCCTCCCTGCACAGACTTGGTTTTAAAAAGGCCTTGTATTTTTGAGGGTAGTTGCTATTTACTAGGCTATGGTAAATATAATTATACCTGCTGTTTGTCATGAGGCAAATCCTAAAGCAAAATCCTAAGCAGTGTGTTGGGGCAAAGAAGTACTCTCCTTTTTCCCCAGTGCAGCTGCAGCAGGATCTCCTCTGACAGCTGCCAATCCACCTTCCCAAACTTAGCCTGGCCTCTCTCCATGCCTCCCCTCGTACCCGGTGACTTGTCTGTGTGTGTACAAGGATGTTTATCTCACTGCTGCTCTGAACAGGGATTTGCTGCCTCAGTGACCCGTATTTTGGGACCTGCCCCAGCTCCTGCTGGCATGTGTCACTTACTGTGCCTGTTTGCCCAGGGGCTTGGAGGAGTCTATGATATCCCCAGTTTCCATGGCCTCTACTGCTTTCCTGGGTTTGTCAAAAGTGCTCTGACTTTTTTTCCTTTACTGTAGGACACAAGGATGTTTTGGTGTTGTACTTTTGAATAGTTGTAGATGAATTTCTGATGCAGATGCCTTGCTCATTTGCACTTTTCTCTTTAATTCTCATGGAAAGGAATCAAAGAAAATGCTGTGTGGAAAACACATCATAAAGAATAGGCAAGGAACATAGCTAAAATATGTGTTTAATAACAGGAAATCAAATAAATTTGAATACCATCGTCCTGATGCTACAAGGTGAAAATTTCTTCCCCCTTTCCCCAGTTTCCTTTCTAGAGATGTATTGTGATTTGAAATTTAAAATGTTGTTTTGTCCTAGTTTTGGTAGCAGGGGGAGTTAGTGAGACATATGATGTCCTGCTTCCAAAAACCAAAATTAGGCTTAGGAAAGGTGTGTGAGGGGTGCATATGTGCTCATATACACCCAAAGACAGTCCAACTTTCTGTTACCTTAACAGGAAAATACACTTCTCTCAGTTGTGCTTATTTATTACTCTCCTTTTTAAATTAACAAATAATATATATATATTTTAAGTAGCTCAGGAATCAAGGCACTCTACTATTCTAGATAACAGTTATTTAATGCTGAGCAATGCTTGGTCTGAGAAACTTTGCTTCTTATGAATATATCCACATTTTTAGATATTTATCATTAATAAGAGGTGGTTTGGGAAGGTATTTATTTTAAGTTCATAGGATTTAGTGTGGACTTGGCAAGACCAGTATCTGCTTTGGATTTATTTCAAGCAGATGTTAAGCAAAGAGAAGAGACTGACATGTCTGTAGTGGTTTCATAGCTGTCTGAATTATTGTTAAAATCCCAGAACTGGCACATCTCTAATTTAATACACATTTCAGCAGAGACTGTGGTAATAAAATCTGAAACGCCTCATTCTCCTTTCATTAAAGTCAGGAGAAAAAAAAAAAAAGAGATCTGTATCAATATAAACAGGAGTGTTCCTGACCAACATAAAAGCATCCTTTTATGTAACAAAAAAAGACTAATTTTGATGTTCTAACAAGCTATCTGTTGCAGGCTGTGTTTCTTTTCAATCAGATGTTATGCTGTGACATAATTCTGCCCTCAAATGGTTAATTGCAAAGTTGAGTTTCCAAAGGACCTCACTTCTTAATGCCTCACTTCTGAACTGAACAGCTGAACCCACCAGAGAGAGAGAAAAGATGAAAACAGCTTGGATCTGAAATTTAGGAAATTAATAAAAACAGGATCAAAATCATGAGTTATGGACTACAAAACCTATCTGGGTTTCAAGGACACAGAGGCCTGCCCTGCACTTGAGTGACCCAAAATAGGCATCCTGGCTGGCTGGGGCAGGGAGCACCCTGGGGTGGGGCACAGAAAGATTCTGCCTTAGCCAGGGGCTGGGTCTGCTCAGCACCTTGATCTCTGAGATGGGATTGCCTTTCCCAAAGCTGAGTTATTAATGCTAGTGCTAAATGGGTCTGATGTCACCTCCCTGTGCTGCCTTCCTTTAACAGGTATCTCAGATTCTTTCAGCTGCTTGCTAAACAAGCTTTTCTTTTAAAGGTACCTCCTGAAACAATGGGATTGAATTGACTTCCACAAAAGACAGGTTTGAAATTGGTGGGAGATACCCGTACTTGAAGATACTTAGCCTTTGTAAGTCTGTAAAAGCTAAGTATCCCAGCATCTCATGAAAGGGGATTATGCCACTATGTTTTAGAGTAGAACCTTCTGTAGGGGTCAAACATCTGCTCAGTAGAGCAGCCCCCCACCAGGAGTGTGTCTGATTAATCCCTGTGAAGGGCCATCGATCCTATCAGCCCCTTTGGACAGTCTTGCACTTTTTTCAACAATCTTCTGCTAAGTAACTGTAGTAAGAGTTGATAAAACAATAGGTTTGAAAATAAATGGGGGGTTTTAGGACATGTATTTGTGAATTTGCTACATTAGCATCTAGTTTTAGGATTCACCTATTATGCTGCAGGATGAGGAGTCGTAATTTTGATGAGCTCTAATTGCACAGGTAATGTCAGTACAGTTATCCATTTATGAATGTTTTGATCACTTGACACAGAGTAATGCTCAGATTTAATGCTTTATGCAGTACAATAAAACTCCCTCTCTTGATATAAGAATATACACCTCAAGAAGGTTAAGTTAATTGCTTTCAGAAACAAAAGAAAATTTAAACTTTGGGGCTAATTAAATTCTCATCTGCAGTTGTAAATTATTTTAACTACACTATACAGAATGTGAGTAGAGTTTATCTGCTTTTCATTAGAAAATAGTATCATATAAGCACAGTAAAATCTTCCAATGAGATATTTTCCATTGACAATAAAAATAATCCATTTAACCTTGTTATGTTTTAAATTATTTACCATAGTGGGAGCATGTGCAAAAGTCAGAATTATAAATAAGCACAACTATCCAAGCAAAGAATGATAACATAGCTAGAGAAGCATTCATTGTAATTTTGTTTCTCTTAACAACATCTCTAAAAAAATGCTTCATCAGAAACTGAGGGAATTTATTATTGGCTTGACAGTGATAAGACTGAAAAACTAATTAATTGTGTGCCATGGTCATCTGGGAGAGTAAGGAAACTTTGCCTTAATAACACTTGTTTATAATGTCTTTTAAAAGTTTGAAGTAATCCTGCCAATTTAGAGACTCAAATAGTTAAAAGCTGTCTTTTTTCCTAAGGAAGATGAAGGAAACATCTATGATGACTCACATACACTAAACCTAATTTAAAAAAAATAAACCAGACAGAAACAAATGCACAGCATACTCTGTGACATCCTGCTCTATTGCAGTAGATTAAGTCTCTCTCCAAATTGCTTTGAGCTCTTCTAGAGGGAGAACACAAACAATATGTCAATGTTTGGTGAGTCACTTCCTAGAGATAGGCTATGTTCTCATCACATGGTCTATCATTAGCTGGCAGAGTTGGAAAATTATAACACTTTTGAGATATGACTGTCCAGTTTGGCTGCTTGCAGGAATTTTAGGTCTGACTTTTCCCTCTAGGCTGAACCAAACTTGCACAGCTGTTTAACTTACAAAAGGGGTGTTTTCATTCTAGAAGGAGAATGGCTTGTGTAAATGGGTAAATGAGAAAGGCATTTGCATCAGAAATGGATAGTTTATGGAAAGCCTTTGTCAGAAAGAACTTTAATAGAAGACTATAACAAGTCTTTGGATCCAGAGAAGAATTACTCATTACTGGTACTAGGAAATACTTGATGAGAAGATTCTTTTGGCCCTTTCTTGTTGTTTGGGTTCTTTCCCTATGCATTTTTTGTTTTGATTTATTTGTAGGATTTTTTTGGTCGGAGGTCTGAGAAGATTCAGTTCTCAAAAGAAAGACTGAAAGTATGTAGTTCTGAAGTTTTAGCACAAATATCTCATCAAGTTGTCTTTTTAAATTTTCCCTCTCCAGAAACTGTTTAAATTTATTAAATTTTCAGCAGGACTTGCAAAGGAAAAAAAAATATTCTAGTCGTCACTGTTGCGAAAGCAAACTATAAAATATAAGTGAAGAATATGGTTAAAGTTAAAATTCAGAACAAAATAAAAACCTAATTTAAGGCAGTTTTGTAAGCTGGAGATTTTAAAGTATGTGTTTTGAAGATCTGCATTGTGAAAGCATCTTTTGTCAAGTTATACTTAGCAAGAAACAAAGTAGAACAAAAATGTTAGTAAAACATACTTGCTGGTACTTCATGTAAGTGTGCTCCTTCTGCTGCTGAAATTTTTGTTGAAGGGTTGTTTTTTTTTAACTCCACTTATGAGGATAATGGGTATAGAATAAATTTTAAGCATTAGAAAGACACAATTCTTGATACTCCTGGTGTCCAGTAGAGAACTCTCTCACCTACAGGGACCTGGGGCTATAGTGGAAAGGGCTTCTCCCTGTATTCTTGAAATTTAAATTGTGCATATACAATTTTAAGGGATTTTATGGGAAGCAAAGGTAACTAAATTTTTTGTTTCATTCTACAGCACATTATGTTGTACATTATGTGAAGTTGTCAAAATTTTAAATGTGTGTGTGCTTTGCCTTTTTATACATGTGGCTTTTCAGGAGTCTGGCTTTTTTGTATTTCAGGTTTAAAATGCAAAGCTGTCACTAATGATAAACATGTGGTGGGACAGAAATAATAAAAATACTACCAAGGCAATACACATTTTTCATGGCAAAACATGAACATTTTAGTATACAGTAGTAACATTTGTGATTATATTTTTATGTACATGTTATGGGATGAATTTAGTTACCTTTGCAGAGAGGACCTGAAATTGTGAGCACAAGAATAATCAGTGACATTTGAATTGAATCTAGAAAGGTTATTATGTTAGATTTACATTTCTGTAGAAATTTCTGTGTTCATCTTTTCCCCTAATACATGAGAATATTCAAACATTTATGTATAAATACTCATTATAGCCTTCTGATGTAGGAAAATTGTGTCATTTTGCCTGAAGAAGGGCAATGGGCAAATGGAAAGATTTAAGTGTTTGAATTAAGGACCTATGAGGCACTGTTGGTGCAGATACAAGTATTTATTAGATTGAGTAAATAGGTGTACTTGACAGATCTTCTCCTTGGATGAACCTTTTCACAAGGGGCTGTCTGTGTAGATGAAGTACTAGTAAGGAATGGCAAGGAGCTGTGGACAGCCATTCATTAGATAGGTATTTCAGGCTACAGTTGAGAGGAATAATTCACCTTTATTAGTTTTTTTATAAATTTTAACTTATTTGTGTAGATACAGCAATGTGTTGATGCATTGAAATAGCTGGTGACCTGGAACTTGATGTCACATCAATGGCAAAAGGAAATTACCTCCTTGTTGGTGTATAGACTAAGCTAATGGTTTTATCTAGCATCTTCCTTACTGACCTGCTTGTTGGCTGCTGTTGGGGGGACAAAGTCACATATCAGGAAAACATGATATCCCTCACATTTTATTATTTGAGTTATATGCATGTGGCTTAGAATGCCTGTCTGGTTAGCTGTCAAAATTGAGATCCTTTGTTTCACCTGAAAGTGCTCCAGTAAATCCACTTGAGGTAACTATAATTAAAAATGAAGGACAGGACTCTTCTCTGTTTGACACAGCCTGTATTCACTCTGAGCTGACACTAAGTTAGACATTCTCATTTTCTCCTTCCCTTCTGTTTCACAGTGAAATGTGTTGGCTAGGAAACCACACTGAAAGGGCTGCTAACCTGGTGAAAAGTTTTCAGAAATGTCCCTGTGCTAAATCAGGAGAAAATCAGGACTATTCAGTTTGTTGTGAGAAATTGGAGACAGCAGCCTCGTGGAAGAACTACCACTTGAGACTGGGAAGAGTTAAATTAATTGCTTGAGAGTCAGGACTTGCCAAATGTCACTTGAATGACAATAAAGTAATAAAGAGTGATAAAGTAATGCCCTTGACACAGGGTCATTGGCTATCTGAGGACAACATGCAGTGCCTGATTCATTCCTACCTTAAGATATCTTCCAATGTAAATTTCCATCTAGAAACATCATAAAATTATGTTTGGCATCATAAAATTATTTCTAAATATTCCCTTGAAATTTTGCATGCAGTATTGTTTACTTTCTGTAAAAAGACTATCCTAGTACAAGACCTTTCCCCCAAGCAAATTGCCTTTATTTTCATTTAAAAGGACTAGAATCCAGTGTGTAGCATTCTTTTCCCTGGTTAGCTTGCTGCATGGTTTTTAATGTATCCATTATTTGACTGATCTTGAAGTGGCTACAGAATGATTTGCTCATCACACAGATGTCCATGGAGGCTCAGTAGTCTGACTTTGATCACATACTGTTAAGTGTTACCTCAGCAATAGACTGAGGACCGTGGAGTTTCCCTTCAACACTGAAAAATTCATTAAGCAAGAGGATGGAGGCAGCCTAATATTTTAATAATAGTCCTCTTAGGCTCTGTTACAGACAAACTCTATTAAGTAAGAAATGCTTATGATGAGCATGAGGCATAATCTGATCAGAGTCCAAAGCCTGTTCTCTGTGCTGAACCCTTGGTGTCCCAAGGCAGAGCAAAACTTTGTGTGCTAGGGCCTCCTCTTGACAGGATTATATCAAAATAGTGACTGCACTTCTGAATAGCATGTACTTCTGAATAACATGTTTCCTTATGACTAAAGTCTGGCTAGCTCTCTCTCTTCTCTTAATGTCTTTCTCTTGCTTATTTCTTACCTCTCAGATGAGATTCCCAGCTCTACTGGACCAGGTATAACTTCATTTAACAGGCTGAATGTGTTAATAGATGTTTCAGAAGGATAATGCCTAACATGTTATAATCAAATACCAATATCAGAATCAAAAATAAATTAATAATCTCCTTTTCACTTGAATCATAGTATGATTAGTATTACTAGCAGTTACTGGCAGTATTTTACTCAGGTTTATTTGAGCTTCTAAGGAGCAAGATGTGAGGGAGAAATAATTTTATTTTCAGAGTAACAAAGAAAGGATTTTAGAACTTATGGAAATCCCCTTTTTCTTTTCATTCACGCTTTTAAAAATTATTTTTTCTTCCCTTGAGTGTGGCACAGGAAAATAATCTCCACAATTACTGTATGTTTATCAATGCTCACACCTGCACATGCTACCGGGCGCTGTTTAAAGCACATTTAAAGCATTCATACCCACAAATGTCAGACTCCTACATAGAGCTGACATCCTGCTGTCAGTCCTGGCCCCCTTGTCCCTCTGAGGAGGACTTCTGACTCCAGGAGCACAGCCAGAGCAGGGGAAGTGTTCCAGGCTGGGCACTGGCAAGGCGAGCAGGAGCAGCAGAGGACACGGGGCAGCCGGCAGCTCAGCCCCGGAGAGAGGCAGTGCAGGCTGAGAAGCAGCAGCACAAGTGCCAGCAGCACACTTGAATACAGATATGTCTGTACATGCCTTCCTGACTTCTGTCTCCTGACCTTCCCTTCCCCATCCACCCGTGCTGGAATTACCAAAACCCACTTTCAGGGCAGACGTTTCCTCTCTGCACCTGGCTGGTCTTTTCAGGAGAGTTTTGTTGTATGAATACAAAGTTAGCAAAACTCTTCCTTATTTCCACTTCCCCCTCCTGCTACCTCCCAGCTTCTGTTCTAAAACTTGGCAGCCCTAAAGTTGTGCCACCTTTTCCTTAGCCATGTTGTGCTCCCTTTCTTACAGCTCTCATTTCCTCTATGGTGCTGCACTCAGCAAGCAAACAAGTTTTTGTAAGAGCTTTCTTTTTTAAAACCTAAAATTGTCACCACCAGTTTAGCAGGACATGCCTTCAATAGCACTAGCCTTCCTGATTCACAGAGGTTCAGTTCTAAGAAGGAATATGCTGATAGCTTGGAGCAATTATTATGTTTTTCAAATATTTATTTATGGCAAGCATTTAAGGATCTTGTGTGTTTGTGCCTCTGTCTGTTTGTGGATGCAAATCTCTTCTCTTCTCCAGTTAATTCTATTTCATTAGCATCTAGAAGCCTCAGCAATGGCCCAGGATTCCTTAGTTATATATATTGGGAAAAAAAAGGTGCCCTTTGAGAAAAGCAACATGAGCATAGCAGAATTTTGAAAACATTTTACTTGTTGTGATTTGGTTTTCTGGATCTGTATTAAAGAGAGTATGAATGCCAGCTGTTGGAAGTACATACGGGAATTTTTCTCTCATAAGACTTCTGTTCTAATTTTTATTATTAACCTTAATTCTGAGGGAAGTTACATGTTTAGGTAATGCAGACTGGAGTCCTTTTTTCCTTAACTAGAAGCATTACTGAGGTAGCAGCTGCTGTAACATTTTCTGCAGCAAAATTCGTGCAGAAATGTACAACATATTAACTAGATTATTTCAGTGGAAGTACATAGGCTTTTTGCTGAAGACAGATTATTCCTAAAATAAAATTATACATACACATATGTACATATGTACAAATGCTCACATAAAAATAGTCTAAAAGCAAGAACAGCCATGGTGATTTCCATTTCCAAAGTAGAATTAAAATCTATAAGTAAATCAGCTTGGCCTTATCGATGCTACTCTTGAGGCAGCCCAGCAACTTAGTAAATAGGGGGAACATGAGTGTAAAAAATGTAAGGAAATGAGACATAACTTCTCAAAATATAAAAAAACCAAAACACTTTCTTTGGAGGACAAGCACTGACCCCAGGAGCAACATCAACAATTTTATATCATGCTTAGAACCAGCATCTCAGCAGCAGAGCATCACAAGTAACTGTGCACAATATGTTTTTCCTCCAGTAAATAAATCAATGAGAGAATAAGTAGCATGGCAGGAAGAAACAGAGTGAGGCACATCTCCTCCTGAGAAGAGCTCATCCTTTTCATAAATTAAGAGGGGAATTAGGGTAGAAGAAACAAGTGGAACATCCTACTGCTGAACAAATGCCTTAAATGCTTGTTACAAACAATGCTAAAGCGATCCCATGAAACATGGGGTTCAGATTGAGGTATTTATCTCTCCAGATGTATACCTAAGAGGAATTTTTATGAACTATACTATTTTGTTGGGCTTTTAAGTCTAATGTAAAGAACCTATATTGGCTTATTAAAAGTGGACTGAGGTTTACCCTTAAAACAAACAACAAAAAGAAATAAAATTAAAGCTCTCATAAACTGCAGTTAACTTGTGAACTTTATCTGCTATTTGCTAGGCTACAAGCTGAGGGAAACAGCAGGTACTCAGTGTTTAATCCAAACTTAGGTATAGCGTGTTAAGTTGGCACATCTGTTTTAAAATCAAACTGGGCCAACATTCACCCGTCTTTTTGTTTATCTTTTGTTGATTTCTAGACATTTCTATCTGTATTTCTAATCAGACTCACTTTGGTGATAGATATATTAAAATTGCTTGTCTTGTATCTGTGACAATGGCCTGAAAGCATCCCAAAAAAAGAAACAGTAGCTCTTATTTAGACAATCTGAGGGGAAAAAAAACCCACGCCAGTTTTTGGCCTCAAAAGAAAAGCTGTATAACTAAACCTGCAAACAGGGGATGAGTGCCTTTGTTTTACTTGTGTTTTGCAGGAGATTTTTAATTGTCAGATCTGCTGGTGAGTAGACCTGCTCGAGCCTGAGAGCATGCCTGTTTTTTCCAGCTGGTCTCATTGATGAACACAATCTCTGGCTCACCAAGTTCATCTTCTTAGAGATAAATATTTAAAGGGAAAGATATTTTTCTCTGAAATTTTATTAATAATCACATAGCACTTGTATATTGTCCTCAAGATACTAGAAAAACATGAATCCTCTCAGCTGTCAACAGTGGCTGCATTTTAGGTCAGAAAATGCAAACAGAAGGGGAAAAGTGTGCTACCACTGGCCCAATGAATTGAGTATCATAAATTTTTGGTTCCAGTTTGTCCTTAGTTTATTGCACACAGCCCATGCTAGCAACAGTGAAGAACCAGTTTCCTAAAAATAATCACACAGCCAGAAATACCAATGCACAAAAATACACTTGGACTACATACTTGAAGAGGGTAAAGGAGTCTGTGTTACATCTATAGAATGAGGTCTTGATCATCTTCCAGAGTACATATAGGAGATTTAGGTTCTTAATTAATGCAGTTCTCCACAAGTTTCCTTTATATAGTAAGCATCCTTCAGATGAGTAATGGCAAACCTAAATGAGAAAAAGAAAAGCAAAAATCTAGTATCTGTGTTCAGCTAGTAAAAGCTCTATTCTGCACACATTATTTCAAATTATTTAATGTATTTCTTATCTTAATGTAATACAGATTATAAATTGTGTTAGCATTTGTTTACTTTAATTTGTGTATTTACTGGGTTACAATTTCTGTCACAAGGATTCCCTTAGTCTCTCAGCTTATATAGGAAAAGAAACATTCCTAGAAGTCAGGAACTAGTCTTCTGATTTATTTCTATCATCAGAAACAAATTACAATAAAGAAATGAACAATCTCAGTAACACAGGAAGGCATTTTTGAGCCTATAACCAGGTCACAACACAAATGTTAGCTGGGTTTCTCTAATTTGTAACTATACACTAAGAAAACATCTAAACTTTGAGACAGCTATTCATTAAGCTCAACTTTGGACCACCTTCAATTGAATTATACATATGTCTGGGACTATTTGCTCTTTATCACAAGGTGTATGCTCTCATGTGACCATTTTTTCATCCCTTCATCTTTAAAGGAATTATACTGGATCAGAGCATGTGGATAACCACAGATCAACAGTCTTTTCTCTCAAAAAGTTTGATGAAATAGGAAAAAATTCAGGATGGAGGTGAGGGAGACCATGCTTACCACTGCAAATTTGGCAAAGGGACAAAAGCCCTTTTAAAAACTAAATGATCAGTTCCTTAAAACATACTGTGTGATTTTCTTCAAAAAGAAATATTTAGTTTACTTAGATATGTAAAGAATTAAGCAACTACTTCCTGCTATCAAAAAACCCAATACAAGAAAAACAAAAACAAACAAACAAACAAAAAAACCACCCAAAAACAAAACCAAAAAACCAATAAAAACAAAAATGCAACCCAACAAAACCCAAAACCTCACAAACCCATAAAGGATAAGGTAATGTGCCTCAAATGGCTGTCTTTATATTGAAATTGTCACACCATAGTATAATTCTAACATTTTGGAGAGCAAAGCAGCTTTTTATGTCACACCTCCGTTTATACATTGGGTTTTCGTAAAACTCTTTTTCTTCCTTAATTCCTCACATACAGAAAACCTGATCATCATCATCTGCTCAAATCCTCTTCTTTCTCCTTTTTTCTTAATGGAAACCCCTCAAAGTAATTTTTTATTTTTTTTTCTGGGAGCTTACTTACCAAAATAGAAAGTCAATTCGAAGAAATAGCATAAGTATTCTCTAGGGGTAAAAGAAAAGTGGTTGATGGTCCCTCTTAACTCTTTCAGAATATAATAAATTCCTTGCTGTGAAACAGGTTAAAATGATTGTACTAGTAAAATGGTTTCATGTGTGCATATTTAAATGTTTGAAGCCTTCTACATTTACCACTTCTTTTTGCCTTAAATGAGTGTTTCTTTCTTAACTATGATTTTACCTATTAGATACCACTAATGGTCCATCAGTTCTAAAATCTTGTCTCTCACAGACATCTGAGCTTAGTGCTTCAGAGAAAAGTGAAAAGTCTATGTTGCCTTTGAGAGGTTGAGATATACTCAGAGGGAACAGGCATTTGACTCTGGTGTCTACAGTCTTCAGCCAGCTTTGTGAAATATCAGTTGGGATTTCTCTTACCTCACTACAACTAATATGCATTAAAGATAATGCAAGTAATCCATCACCTTGTAAATTCATAAAAAGTTGCATGAAAGAAACAAAATATAAGCTGACTTTTAGGAGATGAAATTGTAAAATGCCTTTGTGTTTTAAATTAGAATTCAATAGGAGCTGGGGTTTGTGAAGTTTATGAACTTATAGTTGATTTTTGTACTTTATATTATTTGTAAGTGCTCTCAAGTGTTACAAATCTGTAATCTGTTTTCCTTAGTTTACAAAGAATTTGAAATGCAACCTTTGCTTTGTGAAGGATTTTCTAAGAATTACATTTAACCTGTATTGTATTTAGATATTTACCACCACAGATAAGGGAATTATCACTTGTGGAGTTATGAGTATTAAGTCTCTTGGAAAGCACACATTCACAAAGAGTATCCTATATGTAGGGAGTTTTGCAGATATTTGAATATCAGCATTTGATGTAACATGATGTTCAGAAATATAGCATTATTATCTATATATTTTTTCATAACAGAATTTTATAAATAACATTTATTCTGAAATTATTTGGTAAAGTGCAGCCTGGGTACAGCAAAATAAATTTGCTAAAAGCTTGATCTTGTGTATTTCAGGTTAAGGAAGAAATGTTACCAGTATTATTTTTGTGTGTGCTCAAAAATTACACAGATGGCTTCAACTCCAGCAGCGGTTACTCAGTATGCTGCACAAAGAAAGGGAAAATTATATGAATCACTTTATTTTAGATGAAGTCTCTTTCAGTATGGCACTCCCAGATCAGATCAATGACAGGTCAGTGATAATGCTAACACTGCAATGAAAACCAGCACCTGCTTTAGTATTGATTTTCATTGAATGCATGGATGGTCAGTTAGCAGTGTGCTTTTGGAGAACCCTCTAGTGCTATAACCACATCAACCACTACACAAACTCTCAGAGATATTTGACCTCAGATAAAACTTTACAGTGTGTATTTATAGCTAGCACCAGAGTTAAATGGGTTTTAAAATGGATTCGTGTAGTCATGCTAGGCTGCTTCTGAGGTTATCACTTTAGCAGCTGAGCTTGTTTGCTTGTTATTATTGTGGGCAAGAGTTATGAGCTTTAGTTAAAGATAGAGCCAATCCACTCCTGGTCACAAACCAGGGTGGACAGGCTCAGGCTCTGCCCTCTTTCTCCGTGCATTAATAATGGTTTCTTTGTGTCAAGCAATCATGTTGTTTCTTAAGACGTGTATCAGAAAACAAGGATCAGAAAATCAGATCTTCTCAAAATAAGAAATTTTCTTGTTGGCACAGACTGTCTTTTAAAAATACAGCAAAGTTGTTGCATGTATGGTGTCACTTTTAAAGTATTGTTATATATTTTCTTCTTTAAGATGGCATGAACACTGAAAAAACCCACATTTCATTCTGTAAATGAAATTGCCTTTTTTTCCACCATCAAATTCAGACACGGAGCTAAAACCTGTTTTTGTCAGAGTGGCAAAAGCCAAAGGTCAGTTCTGCTTTCCTGCATTTCCTGCTGGTTAGCCTCAGTCAGGTAACAAACATGCTGGAATCCTGGTGCCTAATTCTTCTACATCAATTGATCTATGTCATCTCAATCACTCTTCTTTCATGCTCGCAGAGCTCTCAGAAAGGTGCAGAGCATGTCCAGCGTACAGACTGAATCTAAAACTATCACAAGATCTCTATGGCACATGCAAATATCTTGGATCAATTGATCTTAATGCAAATGTTCTGCTAGTTAACTCCAGAGATTGGAATTGGACTGCTTGGCCAAAGCAAAAAGGAGTGTCATGCCAGTGTACTTGCCCTGCATTTACCTCTAGGTATATGGAAAATTCAAGTCCTAGATGTCTTTCATGGTCCTTCTATTTAATTTCCTGACTGTTTTTTTTTTTTCCCCCAAAATTTCTTTGATTAAAAATCCACAATACTTGCATCATATCTATTGGTTATTTATTTCTCCTTGAGGATGTATTACCAAAAATCTCCATTGTGGAGTCTGTGATGCAAGCACGTGCACAAAGACAAGAATATTTGGGTTGAGAACATCCTTGGAAAACAATGTTGATGAGAGATGGCTGCAGTGAAATGCTGATGCATAAAACTTAATATTGCAAGCTCTGGCAAGTGCCTTGTTCTTTGCAAACTGTGATGTGCTGGCCCAAGGGTCAGGCAGACAAAAAGTTAAACTGCTCATTTCAGTCAAAGTAATGGGAATAGGCATGTTACAAATAAAAGGATGTCATCAAGCTGCCTTTCTAGCACAATCTACATGTCAATAGAACAGGCTTACACGAGAGTAACCTTCAGAACATTATTCCTTTCTTCCATTGGTGTATATATATCTCTTAGGAATAGTTCAACCATAGTATTAGGAATTACTTGGACTGGCCACAAGATAATTAAATTTATATATGTGAAGATTTCTTTACCTGGCTACTCTTTGTAGTGGGATAGAGAAGTTAGCTCTTGATATTTTGTTTCCTTCAAAAACGTGTGAAATATGGCCTAGAATCAGGAATTCCTGCATGGTTAAGACTCATTCCTAAGAAAGATTTATACTCTAGAATTACTCAAATACTTGGAGGTGGGAAAATTGGATCAAATAACTACTCTAACCACTGGCTGTTTATTTGAGCCTCTCTTCTCTCTGCACCTCTGAATTTACCTGTGGTCTCTGAAATCATGACAGCAGCTTTACTGGAGATGACATGTCATTATTAAAAGAGAAGAGGTTAATTTTTTCCACTTTGGTACGAAAAAAGTTATGACCAGTCTGCGACATATACATATAAACCTGATCTTTAATGCAATACTGTGCTTATACTAAGATTGTGTTTATTTACATCATTACAAAGAGACAGGACATCATACATAAAAACAGAATAAAATATGTTAAGTCAACCATAGTGCAAATTCATGGTCATCATATTACATGGCGACAGCCCAATATATGTCTTGTTTGGTCTGCTGACTTTTAGTAAATGTGGAAAACGTTAGAAATTAAAGCTGCAACACTCATTGGTTACAAAGCATTCTTGCTACCTGTTGATATGGAAATATTTTGTGCCATGGACATGTTAGTGGTCTTCCAAATGCCATCATGCTATAAGGTGTTCAATAAAAATTGAACAGAGGATATCCAATATCTTAAAGGAAAAGTCTGGGGTCTTTTAGTCAGCAATTGCAATTAAAATATGTTCTTTGCTAATGCCTTCGTATAATGATATTAAGTAATTCATCCATTGAGAACCAGAAAGTTAAGGGTTTGACATATACCCACTTATTTAACTTTATGTAACAATGTATAAGAAAGGACACTTGTTAAGAAAGAGATTATGTTTATCAAGTAACACATATTTGTGGAGTGTGGCAGATGTATTTGGTTGCTTAAACCAGAGAATTGAAATACAATTTAGCTGTCCCTCATCTAGAAATGGCACCTCCCCTTTAGCAGTCTCCTGTCCAAATCTTAGAATCACAGAATAATGTGGATTGGAAGGGACATTTAAAGGCCATGCAGTCCAACCCCTGCAATGGAAACAACACCTTTCACTAGACCAGTTTCCTCACAGCCCTGTCCAAGCTCGTTTTGAATGTTTCAGAGCATAGGGCATCTACCACATCCCTGGGAAATGTGTTATACAATACAGACTTTGGAAATGGGACAATTCAATGCCTATATACAATGTTGCCTGTCATGGCTTGCCTTTGATATATCTGTATTGAAGCTTCTACATATTAATTGTATGCATATCTAAGTGGAGGATTAAAAAGTAGTTTGTTATCTGTGCTGTGGAGGAAGGAATCTGTGCAGGGATCTGGTAACAGGATTAATTTAAGAAGTGAAATTGCTGCTAAAATTATCAAACTAGATACATGTATATGAGTTCATTATGATATTGCTGGGGGGAGGGATTTCTGTGCTAGCCATATAGATACATAGGATAGGAAATTCTGCATTAAGGTTGTCCCCTTGCTTATGTACCTTACTATAAACAAATGTAAATTGCAAACAATTATGCAGGCATGGAAACAATGTCATGAAAGACTACCTAATGATTGGTATCAACTTCTCTTCAGTTTTTCTTCTCATCTCCCAGCATGCCCTGACATTTTTAGTTTGGGAGCCACAGTTATTCAATGTCTTCCTGCTAAATTGTGTGAGACATTTTTGTGCATAAAGACTTTTGGGGTGAAGGCTTTCCTAAATGGGTCTGATTGGGCTGATCAGCTACTTCTGATCCAGATTGAGTGGCATAAAAGACTTCCAGCTGTTATTAATTCAAACTCAGCAGCCTCCAGAATCAGCCACAATGTTTAATGTATGTTTTACAGAAGTACTTGTATAAAGCTATTAATTGAAACTATTTGTAGGATCTATTCAGAGTGAGACTTGGTACTGATGATGAATAGCTTCATTGTGCTAAGTCATTATGGTCCTAAGTAATTTTGTTGGTTAGTACTTTTCCTTTTATACCTAAAAATCAAATAATAATGATGAATTACAGAGAAATGAAAAAAGGTATAATTGGAAAAATAGATTATTACACCCTGTGACTGGAGGTAATGAATTGTAGCAGGAATTAAAGACAAAGCTTTACCAGTTAAACTGAATTTAATCTGTCTAAGTAGTGAAATAGATATTTCTGTAAAGCCATAATCTTCTTGGGTTATCTAAAAGTAATACAAAGTCCATATCTTTAAACTAGTAGTGTTCAAGAGGCTAAACCCTGAAGGTTTGATTAATAACAAGTATTAGACCACGACCAAAATGGTTAAGCGAAAAATCAAACCAGAACCAAAATCAGGCCCTGCCCAAACATACTAAACCAGCTTAAAAAAAAAAAGGTCCTGTTCAGAACAGAGAAATGTCCTGATGGCCAAAGCTCAGCAACCCTTAGTGGAGTGATCAGAACTGCTCAAGTAGGAGTTAGTAAATTGGCAGGTATTTGATGTGGCCATGGTTCAGACCAAACTAAATATGCAATGTCTATGCAATTCCTGCCCCTCAACATCCCCCTTTTCTCAGTAAATACATTGAGGTTTAAGCCTGTGCTCTGTAAAATCCTAATACATATAGCTGGAGAAGGAGAAGGACCAATTTGATATCTTATATCTTTGTGAACTGTTGGATCATTCAGTGATACAACAGTATCTGAAATGGTTGGTTTGCATTTTTTTATGTTTTATCACATTCTTGTCAACATGTGTTAATAAGGAAAAGGACTAAAGAATTCTAGAATCAGATAAAGTAATTAATTTATTTTAAAAATTAGTCACAACAATAATTGATTTTTATTTGTTGCAAAGGGAGGTAAATTATGCTTCCTTCATTAATAGTTGGGAGGACTTGTTACATAGAAGATTTTTTAAGTATGGATGCTTTGTTCATTTTGACTTTCCCCTTGCAAATATATTCATCTGCAGTCTAACAATTTTAGTCTTTTAGCTCTCTAAACAAGCTTTAGAAATAATTCCATGCATTTCTTAGCAAGGAGCCTGTTAGCTAGCTTTCATTTAGATTGTGTCTCCTTTACTTTTCAATTTCTTTTAGCCATTAAAAAAATAAAAATACCCCAGAAATACAGCTCTCTGAATAAAATCATTCTAGGAGGTGTAAAAGTTTGAATTCACAATACAAAAGGGAATGTTTCCCATGTAGGGATTGTGGAATGTTAATAAGCCTGGCACATCAACTTGCTGCAGCTCCTTACAAGTCCTGTAATTCAAAAAGTTCACCTTGAAGTTAGCATATAATTTTGCAATTCATTGTACATGTAACTTTCATTGTTAATACTGGCATTCTTTTTCATACCAGGAATGAGACAATCAGGTTTCAGTAGCAGCCTTGTCAACACATTAATTCCTTCTGGTAATTTTTTTTGTTCCCATGTCTCTTTCTTTCCCTCTAACCTCAGCTACTGTGATATAATCTTATTTTATTTTCTTTCTCCTATAACTCCCACTATTGTCAACACACATTGATTTTCCAGTTAAAGACACTGCTTTCTGAGCTTTTCGTATTTCAGTCCAATTGGATCAATCTTCTTTCTTTTACAGCCCTTAAAATACTATAAATTTAATGGTTGGGGGTTGTCAGGTTTTTTTGGGTTTTTTTTGGATGGGCAGTGGTGGGATGTTTGATTTGTTTGTTGGTTGTCCTTTTAATGACAGCAGGAAAAGGCAGGGGATTCCAGCCCTCTACAGCAGACCCCAAGACCCTACAAGAAAGGTGGAAAGAGAGTTTTGACAAGGGCAGGTAATGAAAGGACAAGGAGAAATGGCTTCAAACAGAAAGAGGGCAGGTTTACATTAAGTATATGGAAGAAATTCTTTCCTGTGAGGGGTGGTAAAGCACTGGAATATATTGCCTAAAGAAGTTGTGGATGTCCCATCCCTGGAAATATTCAAGGCCAAGTTGGATGTGGCTTTGAGTAATCTGATCTCATGGAAGGTGTCCCTGGCCATGGCCAGGGAGTTGTTGAATGGATGGTCTTTATTTCCCCTTCCAACCAAAATCATTCTGTGATTCACTGTTTCTATTTACCCACTGTCTCCTCATCTCCTGTGCTAGGATCCTGAATGTTTCAGATCAATTACTATGAAGTTGAAGGTTTCTGAAATTTTTGGGATATTCTGTGCAGGCATTTGCCATTAAAAGCAAGAATGGAAAGAAAATACACAGAAAATGCAGCAAACAATTATAATTAAGTATTAAAATATTTTGTCCCTCCTTTATTTTATTATTCTAGTGGGTGAGGAATAAATATATTGTTTTAGAAAATAAACCAGGAAATTTGTAAAAGGGTCTCCTTGTGGACTTAAATTGAATGTGTGTAATATTTCCAGGGATTCCCAAGGAATAACCTTTACCTTTCTCTTGTCCCTTCTTGAGTATTTTAGCTGTGTGTATGAGGGGGTATAAAATGCAAAATCACAGAACCATATAAAATCCTGAGTTGGAAGACAGTCACAAGGTTTATTGAGTTCAACTCCTGGCCTGCACAGGACACCCCAAGAATCACACCCTGTGCCTGAGAGCATTGTCCAAACACTCCTTGAACTCTGTCAGGTTTGGTGCTGTGACCACTGCCCTGGGGAGTCTGTTCCAGTGCTCAAGCACCCTCTGGGTGAAAAACTTATTCCTGATATCCAATCTAAACCTCCCCTGGCTCAGCTTCATGCCAATCCCTCGAGTCCTGTCAATGGCCACAAGGCTCAAGAGATCAGTGTCTGCCGCTCCTCTTCCCCTCATGAGGATGCTGAAGACCACAATTAGGGTTTCCCTTGTGATCTCCCCTTCTCTAGGCATGCTGAGCAAATGATGAGAAAAAGAATAAATCAAACAGGTTAGTTTGATTTATTAGACAATGAAATATTTATTTAATTGGTATTTAAAGACACTTTGTGAGGGAGGCTAAGATATCTTAATCTGACTTGGAAATGAATATTTATCGCAGTAAGGTATAATGGCATGCACAAAATAATGTTTTACACGTGTTAAAGACCTGGAAAGTAAATCATTGGGATCTAGCTGCCGGAAAGGAAAATGAGATTTCTGCAATTTGAGTTTCCTTCCTTTTTCTTCCCCTTACCCCTGTCTGTTAGGCTGTCTTCCATGTAAATGTTAAAATTTTCACATGACACCTTCAATAACAGTCTTAAATTTTGAAAAATGTGTATATCTCCCTGAAAACACAGTGTGAGATATAAGCATATAAAAAGAAATTGAAGCAAAATTAATTCACCTGACTAACTTCTGCCTGAGAAGCATTTAATCTCTATTTGCTCCTCCCCAGAAGACAGCTGGGTACAGGGAGGGAAGATAAACACCCCTGTCTTGTCTTCTCAGCAAAATATCTCAACCATGACCAAGAGGGATTGCCTAGAGGCATGAAAGAAATGGCACAAAACATCTATTCAATCTTTGTCTCTCCTACCATCGCCACTTAGTGCAAATTTATAGTATGAAGCATCTCATGACGATGACTTTTCAGGTGAGAACTGGGCTGAGTCTGATTTGCCTTTCTCAGCCCACTGGACAGGCATCTGTCAGAAGGCAACCATACCCTGCAGTTGTTGCAGTGTTGAACTGCACAATCTAATGCTTTGTAACCCTACACCCACTGTCATGAAATTTAGGAACCTTGACCTGTGAAAGCTATATTGTATTACAAACTACTCTCCTGCTTTATCGATGTGTTTTTCTCAACCAGTATCAACTTGTGCTAAGAAAAATCTCCTCAGCCCCCCGTAGCTGCAGCAGTTCCTCAGCTTTGGGAACTTTTGAGCACAGACCTCTTTCTCTCACCAGAGCTGGGCTTTATATTCTGGCTGCAGTTACAGCACACACAGGAGACCGTCACAGCTCTCAAGTTAAAAGCTGTGTCCACGGAAAGGCCTCACATTTCACGAAAAATACTTCCAGAACAATTCCAGAAGACTGAGGGAGACATTAATTAATACCTTTTCTGCCTGGCTATGGAGAACATCACATTTGGGATAGTCTGAAGAAGTTTCCACAAGAAACAAGATTTCTCAGTGGCTCTGAGTACAATTGGGCTGGAGAGAAGAACATGATGTAAGCTTCAGATATGCCTTTCCATGGTAAGGGGGAATTTAAAAAACAAAATCTATGTAAAATGAAATAGGATATATTTATGAGCAGGATTGTATGTCAACTTTGTTTATAATATCAGGAGACCAGAGTTAGTATACCTGAAAATATCATATTTGTCCTATGATTTTAAGCTATCATTAATATAGCCATAAAAGAAAAAGTGATATTTGGACAAGTTCTCAGAAGTGTATTTGACTTCTACTGTTGAAATCACTGGGAATATAAAAAGCTAATTTTCTAGTCTGCCCAGAAATTCTTATAGTAGAAAAGTGTGTTTGATTACAGAGTATTACATCTGCACTGTAGATGGGATAGCATTGAGCAGCTCACTTGTTAGGGTGCTGTACCTGACACAGTCCAGGTATGAATGCCTTGATTGCCACTGGAAAGAAAGCTTACAGGAAGGAGATTTGTGTTCTTGTCTGCAGAAGATAAAGAAGAATAATATACATGTGTTTCATATAATGGGAATGGCAAAACTGTCTAAAATATTCTCAGCAAGGCTGCACTCCAGGAGCTTATTAAAAATGGAGGTAAAATACACAAATCTGTTCTTACAACAGCTGCACATTGATGGAGCTAGAGTTGTTTGAAAAAACAAGTAGAAAAAAATGATGAAGCATCAAAAAAGTGAGGTAATTGTGTTGTGCTGATAGCATGACTGTGTTAAGCAAATGATAAATAACCATGTTTAATGTGGATGATCCAGTGAAGGATAGTGATACAGAAACTAAGAAATGGAGAGAAGGACTTGTGCTTTAACTGAAGGCAATCACAAATGTTCATTTTCTCTTTAATTAAATATACCATCTTCTCGTTTATTCTTGAGAAATAGGAAGAAACAACTCAGTTGTCACATCAGATGATGAACTTAAGTTTTTTACTCCCTGACTAAATCTTCCATCTAACAGCAATGTAAGTATATAATGATAATAAATATATTCTTTCTAAAAGGTCTCTGACATCTCTCTACAGGAACTCTGTCAGATAAAGTTCAAATTTTGATAATTTAGCTAAGTAAATCTTTTGGGTAGGATTAAAAAGCACAAGTTGTCATTCTTTCTTGCATAAATGTTACCAATTTCTGCAGTTTTTCTTAGACCTTGAACAGTTCAAAATCTATCTTGACAGGACCACCAGGTTGTAACCAGGACCACAAAAGCCAGGTGGAGGCTGCTCACTGCTGGAATACTGCTAAGGGCAGCAATCCTTCCAGGCTGTGCCTGGAGCACTGTGCCCAATTTGGGGCTCCTCAGAAGAGACAGAGGCTGAGGAACTGGATGGAGCCCAGCTGTGGGACACAGGCTGGTCAGGACAGGAGAACAGAATGGACAAAGAAAGGCTGTGAGAGCTGGAATTGTTCAGCCTGGAGAAGGGGAGGCTGACAGGAAGGAGCCATGATTGCTGCCTGATGGGAGTGTGAAGGGGAGATAGAGACAGGTGGTTTTCCACAGTGTCAGGATAAGGGAATGGATGCAAGCTGCAATGCAAGAAATTCACATCTGTAATTGGAGAAAATAAATGTTCATGAAGAATTAGGACAAGTTCAAGAATCACCACTGGAGGTACTTGAAGCTTGACTAGCTCAGGTCCAGAGCAAACTGATTTCATTCTGAAGTTTGATCTAAGATCTTCAAAGTAAGTCTTGCTCTGAGCAGGGAGAGTAGACTGAATAAACTCAAAAAGTCCCTTCTGTCATAAGCTGCTCTACCTTCCCAGGAAAATTCAGTTATCATTCAGATAAGGAGATATTTTCTCATACTTCTAGTGGGTAAGCTGAGGCAGCAGTTAAATAGGCTGCCTAAGGTAACAAAGCTATTTAGTAGCATCAGATTTCAGTAAATGTTTGCTTTAAACCTTTCTTATTTCTCATTCGAAATGTGCCTTCATATATTTTCTTAAAATCTGTGTTTATCCCAAAGTACTGAGCCAGCTCTTTTCTTCACAGACTATTGATTCATGCTGTATTAGCAATACTGAATATACAACTGCTTATGTATTCTTCTGGTTTGTTTTTGTAATTTACCTCTTTTTGGGTAATTTTTTTGTTTTGTTTGTTGCAGTGTCAGGAAGGCATGAAAGTTTCATTGCATGTGTGAATGAATATACAAAGGTTAACCATTGCCTTTGAGCAGACAAAAGAAAGACATGTGAGTATGCATTCATTGATTCAGGATGACGTCTGATTTTTAAAAGTTATTATTGTTCAAATAAATGTGAGGAGAAAAGTAAGCTGTACATAGGTACACATATGGGACAGATTTGTTAAAACAAAACAAAACAAAAAACCACCAGCATATAGGAAATGGAAAATGTTGGCTTTAGGGAGCTCCTGGGGGAATTTGCATTCACTGCTCCTCAGCCAGGCTGCGTGCTGACACTGAATTCCTGACATATCAGTCAGCTCCTGAAACAAGTGACACAGCCTGCTTTGTAGGTGGTATTTAGCACCTTCTACTGCCTTACAAGTGTGTTAAGATCACCTATGCAATTCAGCAAAATTGTAGATTAGAGCCCTCATGTTTATATTTAAAGACTTTCTAAAGCCTCTAGTAAAGAGTAACAGCCTAGAGTAACATGACAGGCGTGTTACCTGAATATAAATTAATGACCATGTTCCTGTGAGTCTTTAAGATTTTGCTTTGCTTCATACCTCATGTGGCAGTGCTAAATATTTCCAAATTTAAAGATGTTGAATATGTATTTGCAAGTCCTACACTCCCTCAAGTCTGTTAAACTGCAGGCCAGGATCTCTCCATAAAAGTCAGTCAGAATTTGTCTCATCCTGCTTCTATTTTTAATTGAAAAATTATTCCTCAAAGCAGGGATGAAAGAGTCAAATTGTAGTTCATTTACTAGAAAGAAGCTCATGCTAGTTATGACAATAAATTTTTCTTTAAAATACAAGTAGAAACTTCTGCTAAGTGCTTGCACATAGCACAGCTGTAAATTCTTGTTTATCTGTCGTGCTGCAGTTTGTGTGTCTGTGTTTCTTGTCTTGTGATTATTGAACAATGTTTTTTCTTTATTTTTCGGAGCTCTACAGTGCTGGCATTTATCAAGAGAAGGCACACAGCACAGCCTTGAATAAATAATGGCAGTGGGCCAAGTACAGCTGAGGTGGCTGCCAGCACAACTCCATTGAAGTCAAAGGAATTGCACCAGGGGTGAGTTTGGCCCTTGGCTCAGGTCATGGAGGACTTTAACATGACAATTTTCAGTAATGCTTCAACTATTTGAGGTCGTTGAGTCTGGTTTGCTTTTTGGTTGAGTATTGTATTTTGTTTCAAACAAAGGAGTTGAACTTCTGCTCAGTGGGGTGAATGGGGCTTTTGTAAGTGGACTACTTCTGCAGTTTCTGTCCTCACTTAATCTGCTGTAAGTGCTAAATAACTCAATTTCATAAGATGTCATGACAATAGTACTGGGGCTAGTGAATTCCTGAGAAGATGCAGTCTGTTGAATACTTTGTGGGACTTGCTCTAATCTTGTGCTTAATATATTGTATTTTAAGTGACAAGATGCTGCCTGTTGCCTGAATGCCAGTACCCTTTTACACCACTTAGAAACCTGCAAACAGCTCAGATTTTTAATGATGCTTGGTTTGGTTTGTCTTGTTGGCTGTCATGTGCATCCACTTGCAGTAATCAGCTTCAAAAATAAAGAATGAAATAATAAATAACTTCTAGTGTGCCAGAATAGCATAAACTGTGCTAAGCATGTAGTAGTAGGGCAGGTCAGTAAGTTTATAACAATAATATAACTGTACTGAAAAGCCAGAGACTTATCAGAGGAAGCCAAAACAGAATTGGATATTAAATTTGGGGGTGTGTGAAAGAATAGAAAACCAATCCAGATGTCAGATTCATATTGCTAAGCACTGCTGAGTCAGTA
Organism: Aegithalos caudatus; assembly: GCA_013389925.1. Classification (NCBI taxonomy): domain Eukaryota; kingdom Metazoa; phylum Chordata; class Aves; order Passeriformes; family Aegithalidae; genus Aegithalos; species Aegithalos caudatus. The sequence goes on from WEIU01014746.1 coordinate 47,281, forward strand.
CCTCAGCATTAAGCAGAGGTGCCTGTCACTTGAAATTCATTAGAATTCAGGCCTGGGTTTAATCAATCATTGTTAGATCATGATACCATCACATCTCTTTTAATAGTAGGTGTTTTGCTTACAGTCAGATGTCAAGGGCATGTAGTGAAGAGAGGAACTGTGGCATATGTTTAAATCAAGTGGCCCCAGAGATCTGTCTTTGGACTTGAAGAAGTTAAGTACCCACAAAAAGAAGCCAGTGAACAAATGTAAAGGATCCCAATGACATTTCAGGGGGTTTTGTTTTTAAATATCAGATTTTATGCCAATATTTTCAAGCTTTGTGGGGGAGTAGAGAAGACAGAATTAAGATCGTGATAGTAAAAACAAATAGTAGAAAACATTGTTTGAAGATAAATTTAAAATGCAATCAAATGAACAGTTCATCATGCAGCTTCATGTCATTTTATATTTCATAAAATAATTTTTCCTCCTCTGTTGATGGAAAAAAGCCAACCCCTTTGGAAATGAAGTATCATTTAAAATAATAAATCTGTTTACAAGTTTATAACAGTACACCCAAAATGTATATTTCCGTTATTTTAAATTTTAAATATAAAATTCTTGCTTGTCAGTAGACAAATGTTATATATTATCCTGAATAAGAATATCTGTCTCTAAAGTGCAGATGTAACTAGTTCTTGTAGCCTAGTTAGCAATTTGGAATCAATAGATAGCTCTAGAAGAAATGCATCTAATCATAACACTGGAGAAAGTGAGATAAAATTTTGGAGAAAAATATTTACTTCTTTCACAGAAACAACAACAAAAAGTCAGAACTATGCTTTTTTTTTAAAACAGTCTGTTAAATAAGATTTTTTTAATTTATTGTTTTATTAGTTTAATTTTCTCAAACTTTTGTTATGAATATTCTCAATAGAGGTGGTTTTTTTTGGGGGGGGGGGAGAACCTGACAACAACAAAACACAAACTTGCATTTTCTTTTATCTCAGGAGGAGTAAAAACATTATTAATCAATGTGTAATTCTATTAATGGATGAGAAAAAAATTAAGGATTAGTCCTGGGGAAAACACATCCCCACACCTGTTCATTTCCCTGAATCAAATTGCCTTCACACTGTGTACCTCCAAGTTGCTCTGCCATGCAGGCTGTGCAAGGTGCAGGCTCTGAGGGTCTCACAGGCACATCTGGCTTTACTCAGCTTTGCTGTCAGCCACGGGCTGGAATTGCTGTTTGCTCTCACCTAGGGTTTGTTCCATCAGCTGCTGTTAGCCAAACAAATCAGATTGCAGGATCAAAGTGAACAGGAGCTCTGTCTTTTCCTTGGAGGCATGTTTCACTGCAAGCACTTGGGGTGTAAAGCCTTATTTCTGCTTGGCTCCCAGATCCTCAGCAGTGCTAGGGGGGTAGCAGGGACACTTTTAAAAATCCATGTCCATGGCCTTGACTCTGTCAGGGGTAAAAACCAGTGCTAGACAGGTGACTGAGCAGAAATGTAGCATGTTCTGCAGTGACAAGTTGTAATGAGGTTTACTAAGTTACTTCTTTTCTGACTAATAGAAATGTTTCACTGAAAAATCAACCCTGCCAATAATAATGGACAAACTACAGGAAAAAAAAACCCAACTATTTGAACAGTATATAATCTGTCTGTGATGAACTGTAGTAGGTAAGACCTCCAAACAGGAGAAACTAGGTGGTCCTTTCTTTGACTGAAACCACTGTTTCCAATCTACTAAGCTAAACACACATTTCACAGCTTGTTGCTTCTTGAATACATTCAACTGAGTTCACTTTGTGTGCCAAGTACTTGTTCAGAATACACTGAACATAACATCTAGTTTTTCTGCCAAAACGGCCTCTGTCGAGCTTCCCTCCTGCATTTAGCCAGCTACAAAAGCTGTTCCTTGCTGGTGAATTCCAGTGCCATCAGTGTTTTCCCTGAATAATTATAGTAAGTGTCCTCTTTCATTGCTTTATAATGTGAGTGTTCAGCTCCCCAGTTTTCCAGAGGAGACAACAAGGCTATTCCTGCCTTGGCAAACAGAAGTCTTGGAAAGGATGCACAGGGTAATACTCTGCTTGCCTTCTGTTGCCTCTCTTCTTTAATATACTCAGGTTTGTGTCAAACAATCCATTCAATCATGTCCTTAAAATCTTTCCAGGGAAGTGGGGAGATTCCTTCTGTTTGTGTTCCATGTGCAGCCTTAAAGCAGCTTCCTTTTCAGGCAAGTCTGCACCTGCTGGTCTGTCATCTCCCTGGACAGTCTGGAATTATACTTGCAAATAGAATTGTCAACTTTTGCAGGGATTTGAACACAGTGACATGCATGTTAATTCTCCTGTTGCTTCTCAGCCTCAGGATAAATAGCACTAATTTCCCTTGAATCGTCAGAGGAACACTCAGTACAGGGCATAAAGTTGGGTTTGGTCACTCAGAGTTAAAACAATAAACACCTATTAATAACTTTCCAGAGTGTGGTTACAGCATGCAATAAGAGACCCTTTTGGGGGTTCTTGTATAAATGAGAAAGTAATGCAGCTTGATTAATACCCTGTTTAAAAAAAAAAAAAAGCCTTAGACTAGATCAGGACAACAATTATATTAACTCTTTCATTACAAATGTGAGGCAAGTGTATATTTTGGCAGCAAGGAGCAATCTGAATCATGAGTTCATCCTTGCCAAAGCTGTATCTCTAAGGTCCCTTCATATTTAGGTGTCTAGCTGCAAAACCACACCAGCAATGCACTAACCTTCAAGTCACAAAATGTTCCCATTAGAAATTTTCTTTTAAAATATTGAGTCTTGGGTTGCATTCCAAATATATGCTGTTCCCTGACTTACAGAGCAGAGGTTTGGCTCCACAAAACAGCATTATGCCACCTTAAAGATGACATCAACTCCCCTGGATCCAGAGCTATTGTGTGAGGGTGGGTGACACCTCTATTGGGTCTGGTGAGCCCAAGAGGGGTGTGATGGTGCCCTTGCACATAGCCACTGAACTCCAGGACTTACTCTGAAGAAAAAAATCCATTCCCAGCTGCACCAGACACTCACATTTCTTCCCACCAGCTGGCACCAACGGTGGGCTGGCACTTGGGAAGATAGTTCAAGGTTAAAGCAGCAGAAAATTAACCCTACCAAGAAGAAATGAAAATAGCATTCTGTTTAATAACTGTTTGAGTCAGCAAGAAGAATGTTGTCACATCTCAAGGACATCTTGCAGTCAAATCTCTTCACAAAAGCATTGTTAAGTAATTTGTAACAAAATTATGGGAGTTGTGGTGAGAAGGTTCAAATTTACTGGGTTCCAAGTCTATAATCATCATAAAGAAAACATTAAGAAACACACAATGGGCCCTGCTTTGGCTGCTAGTATTTCTCTCATCTGAGTTTTTGAGTCTGGGTGAAGCAAACAAGACAGAATTTGTTTATCAGCAATGTATAAATGTCTGGCCATGCTATAACTGGTGTTCTTCTGCCTTTTTCCTCAGCTTTCTGAGGACGTTTAATTTCTCCAGTTGTTGAGGTGGGTGGAGGTAGAAAGGTGCCACAACCTTCTGGAAGTGCCCCCAAGTGGAGAGCCACCAGGAGTCACAGGCACTCTAAAGCAATCACTCAACACTCACACTGGATAGCTGTAGTAAGTCCCTCGGCAGCAAAGAAAGGGAAGGTCTTCCTCTAGAGTTCCATGGGGAGGTTTTATTCCATCTTCATGTGGAGGAGTCCAGGGACAAAGGCAGGGACACGAGTGAGGGACCAGGGTTTATATATGGGGCCGAGTTGGGAACAGGAGCCAATGGGTGAGGGGGAAAGTGGTGCAGAGGCGGGGCAATGTACAAGGAGAACCAATGGGGTAACAGGGGTGGAATGTGGGCGGAGGATTTCACCAAACCAGGGCCAATGGGGCTTCAAGGAAGGGAGAATATTCTAGGGGAAGGACATATAAGGAAGAAAGGGGCGGGGAGGCCAACGGGCCAACCAGGAGAGCAGAACTGGGGAACATCTGAATAACAACCAAAGAACTCTGGGAGGAGGCAGCTTCTTCTCCTCCCAACATGAAGGGACTTGACCCGATTAAGGGGTATCCCTCCAAGGGAGACGCAGGTGCTCTGGTTTAGGGGCACTGGCCTCCACATCCAATTATTTATCTTAACCTTTGCTCCCCACTCAGGGAGGCACACTTGAGTTATGACTTTTAGAGCATCTTTTCAGAAATAAGTTTTGGTTAGAACAACTCTGAAAACTCTCTGACACTTCTGAGCAAGATCACCACATCTCAACACCTTTGTACTTCTGCTATGGCTTAGACATGGTTTAATGGTGAAGCTGTAATAAGCTAGATACAAATTATGGAGGAATGGTACATTTCCAATTAGTTTCACATATGAAAGCATTGCTATACAAGAATATAAGGCTCCAAGTATGCCTGGTTTTCCCCAGCTGCTTCAGGTGTATTAATAGGATTTTACCTTGCCAATGTGATTCCTCACAGGTTTTGCAAACAGTGGCTTCATAACCTAGCTGATGAACTAATAGAGATAGACTTGCTTATGGTGCATCAGGCAAATTTGCTGATGAGAAGATTTAGAAAACAATTCTGTTTCAAGGAACTTCTTTTATCTTCAGGTTTCAAATCAAGAAAAACCTTACTACAAACAAAAAAAAAAAGTCAACATCTCATTTCATTGTAACTAGTTTAGCCTATTCTGTGAAAATATTATCAGGGGCATTAAATTAAATGGAAGAAGGAGACCATATTGCATGCTTAGGCATCCAGGTTTTCATATCCAGAAGGTGGGAGTCATCTCCTTGCTGGGTGAACTGTCTTGAAGGTTGCGGCATTTTCTGAGCATCAGAGTTATTTATGACTCCGAAATAGAAGAGAGGTTAAACATTAAAAAAAAAAAAAAATGCATTTCAAATGAAGTTTTTATCTCACTTAGAATAAGTTCAGTAAACTTATTGGAGAACACCAGGAACAAAAACTGCAAGAAACTCAGCTGTTTGCCTGCCATAATGAATTCAGTGAAGCAATTATCAAATAGTTAAAAAGATTTGAGGGCCTTTGCCTCTCTGGGAATACTGTTGAACTGGCCCAGCCTAAAACACAATGAGACTCTTCATTGCTGGCTAGCTCCACTCCCAACCACCATGTACAGAGATTTTGTCTGAGCTGTTTTACACATGCATTTTGAAACACTGATATAAGCAGGCCTGGTATCACACAAGTGGTATGGACAGCATACTGGTTTCCTCCTCTGTAACTCCTTTTTTCCCCTCTGGATTTTACTCTGTGGGCTGCTCCTTGTGCTTTTGTTTCTGGAAGAGAGCTTTTGTCTACTTCAATTTTATGTTATTTGGGGTATTAATATGTTAATGCATGCATTTAATGCTTACACTCATATTTATATCTATAGACACATAGAAGACACTCACACAAGTTGATAGCATATATAAAACCTTGAACTCTTTTTTGTTTGTTTTTTTCCTTTCCTTTTAAATATAAATGGTTTTTTATGTTGGAAATCATATTACAGTATTGTACATTTCCAGAGCACCTGACATGAGGTTTTGGTTGCCCCACATTATTTTCATTTTTATATTGCCTTTCCACCTCTCACATTAAATGTTCCAAGAGACTCTGATTGCTACCATCTTTCTGCAGTGCAGCTCTGTTTGACAGCAGGTAGTATATGTGTGTTCATAAGCACTGCCAGCTCTGCCTTCAAGTTCAGGACTCACTGCTGTCTGTTTAAAATGCATGTACATTCATGCCAACATGCTCATGTTACCATGTCTTGTCTCTCTTATCTGGTTTGTTTCTCCAGGTGTTTCCTTCTGCCCCTTGTCACCCTTTCAAGACTACAAAGGCATGTGTGTCAAAGAGGGAGCCCATAATGATTCCTGCTCTGTCACAGAGAAGCAAAGAAGGACACTGTCCTTGCATGTCTTCTACACTTTTTCTTTGACAAGTTATCAGATTTTCTTGATGTCATTACTTGTTCCTTGCAATGGAGATGTCTACTGGCTGCTTAATGAGGTTTTGAATGACAGGCTCTGCATCAAAGGGTATAAGTATTTACAGTATTTGAATAAATATTCAGCAGATCAGGAAGTAACTAGGGGTGGAGAAAGGTGTTTTCTCTCTCACACACATACACAGTTAATCTCATCTTGTCTGGGACCTAGGAATATGTTTATGCATAAACCTTCATGTTTTTCACTCCAAAGCACTTACTTTACCAATCTTAGGAATGGTAACAGAGTCTGGCTTGCTCTAACTTGACTGTGTAACTCAGCCAGTGGTGACCTTTGAACACAGGAAATGTTTTGGTGGATTTTGCTTTGCAAGGTAGCCACAGATAACAGAAATACAGAGATTTTGCTATTTACTACAGCAAGAGTAGGCATGTGATAAAAGCCTTTTGTTTCTTCATCTTCTCTCCCTTTCTTTTTCTTCTTCCCCTCATCCCTCACCTCAGTGAATTCATCTATGACTAGAAACAGTAACCTGAACTGCAAATTTCACATCAGTTATTGAATATAGGCCAATATTGGTGTAATAATTTTTGGGTTGCTTGAGTCAAAGTTCTGCTGGCTGAAAACAGCTTTTCCTTAGCCATATTAGCTCTGTCATCTCCCAGCAGCAACAACAAATGGCAGCAAAAAAGAAACTTCAGAGTGCTTTTTCACCCACTTGATTCCCATTTCCAGGCAGTCAGGTATTGTGAATTTGACTGAAAGCAGAACATTTTTTCATGGTTTTCAGTCTTTCAGCCCCCGAATAATAAACCTTCTTCATTGTCAAAGGAGAGAGAACTGATAAGCTTGTTGTACATTGACCAATTCTCTTATTTCTAGCCCAAGAAGGTAGATTTTTCAGCATAATATTTCAGATGGAACAGAGAAGGGTCAACCAAGTCATTGTCATCTTGGTGCAGTGCTACTACTTGCAGAAAGTTTGGATAATCTGATTGGTATGGTGCTGAAAAGGAATTGTTTTCCCAGGGCATCCAGAAATCAGCTGCTATGTGCTAAGTTTAATAACTGATTATTAGTAGATAATAACTCTAATAACTACTAACTCTGCTGGGCTTTCAGACATTGTTAAAAATTATGCTTACTCAGTATTTAAATTGTGGGGTTGTTTGATATTGCATGGAAGACAGAGATTTTGATTTCAAGAAAATTGAGCCGGTACTAAACTGAAACTACATTATTCAACTTTTTTTGAGCATGGGATTTTTAAAGAGTTAACAAGTAAATTTTAAATAGGAAAACGTATTATCTGCCTCCTGAAGCAGTGGTAGCTGCCCTACAAAACAGGTTCTAGAGTCAGAGGACAGTGAAAATTCCCTTATGTTCACAAGAAAAGTGATTTACCAGTGACATAGATTATAGCATGGGCAGGCTATTCTCTTTTTTTTTCCAGGAAATAGGGGCAAATGTGGAAAAGAAGGAAATGAACCCATTGTGTCTGAGACGGCTTCCCAGGATCAAATGTCCCCCTGCATGAACATTTGCATGTATTTATGAAATGGTACTTTTCTTTGACAGGGCACAAATGAACTCAGCAGCTCAGTTTATTACTATGCCAGAGCTTTATAACATGCTTTATGTGCTTCTCAATACGATTGTGTATTTCCTGTCTCTATACATTCCTCTCTAAGTGTAAGAGTCAAAACATTATTCTGCTCCTATTGTGGCCAATATCAGCTGGAATTTTGTCATTTACTTTGAGGAAGAGAGGTCAAATTCATATTTGCTACAGAGAAATTCTTCTTCACATAATATGAGACCCTGTGCATCACTCAGTGTCCCTGTGAAAGAAGCATCCCCAAAATCACACATAGTCAAAGGCAATAGAAAGAAAGTCAGTTTTTAAGGTTATGGTCTTTTCTACATCCCACAGTGGATCTTGATGTCTTTTCTGCTCTAAAATCATGTTACTAAAGGACACATGTGAGACAGCAGGTCAAACTGGAAGAAATGCACCATTTAGATCTGAAAAGAGCCTTCAGCTACAATGGGGTCAACACCTCAGAATACAAGAAGAAACATTTTTATAACAACACTCTTATAGAATTTATTGTTTCTTTGTAATTCAAACCAGAATAAGCCCAAAAGTAAGGGGTAAAAGGGAAAGTAGAGTAATAAATGTGAGAGAAAAAGAAACAGTAAGAAAGCTACAGAGGACACAAGCTGAAATAGTGTTGCCCAGAAAAAAAAAAAAAAAATTATGGCTGCAGTGCAGGGACCGTCCATGATAAAGTGTGATGGGACCAGCAGAGAAAATACAGACACAAGAGATTACTACATATTCTTAAACTCTCTAGTATTTTTCTTGTTGACATGGTATTGTCAGAATTTTGATCTGAAAAGGCTTATTTTTCCCATGATTTATCTGTTTCAGCTTGAGTTTTGTTTCACCAATTGTAAGAGGGGTTTGTAGCAGTTCTCTTTTAGTACCAGCCCAATTTTTTACAGTGGTAATGCCATTAAGAGCATCCCCAGCTTTTGGGAGCATCATGTGGCTCTTTCCAAGGAACTGAGCAGTGGAGGCTGAAGGAGGTTATAAACTGAATCATGAAATACATGGGTGTGGAGGAAATAGTCCCATGTGTCTTATTCCCTTTCTGCAGATCTACCAGAGGCAGGCAAGCCAGCTGGAGGGATTTTTTCACCTTTTGTATGCCTTATTTTATCCATCAGCTAAATACTTTCCTGAAAGCTAAAATTATTTTAAAATCCTCAGGCAGTAAATGTAACACATTCACATGCTAAACATAATTGAAGGCCATAGTGGGCACCATTGTAAAAGCCACACCGCTTGATGACCCTTTTTTCCAAATGCACAGCCATTCCTACTGGATTCACCCCAGAAAGGGGCTCTTAGAGTGGTGTTTTCCAGAAATCTGTCCAATCCAGGTAACTGCCTGGGATGCTGAGTGCTCCCTGCAGCCACTTAATACTGATGTTAGGGGCAAGATGGTTAAAAATGCACAGCAGATGGCTCACAGCAATGATGTGAGAGGATTTATCTTCCAGCAGACAACAGTTTATTCCTGTTCTTTTGCTGGTGACTTTTGTCATATTGAGCAAGACAGCAAAAGCTAGGGCAGAATGAAATATGATGTCTTTCCCACGAACATTTCAAAACACACTTGAGAAGGTTTTTGTTTTGAAAATGAATTATTCATTCTTGCAATGTAAGATGGAGGTATTTTATTCATTTGGATTGAAAAAGGGAAGCTTTAATTTTATTCTTGTACTTTTCAGGATTGGTTTTTAATTATTTGAAAAAATTAACTGGGGAGTAGCTATAGTCTTCCTAGAACCTACTGAATTGAAATGTGCATATATGTGTGATGGTGTGTGTAAATATATATGCAAAAATTTATACAAGTATGTACAGTGTATGTTAATATACATATATAAAAATATATCAGTATGAATGCAAATAGCTATAAGAATTTGCTTGAAAAAAAATAATTACCCCAAGTTCAGCTTCTCTCTTCTGAGAGATTGTGTGATGTTAGAGAGGGCCTGGATTTATCAGGTGTGATAACCTTGCCTTGCCATATATAAAGTTTGCCTGTGTATCAGTGTCTCCTGTGACCTTTGATTAAGAATGTTACAAGATTTCAAATGGCAAGAAAAGATGTGAGAAGTCAAGTGGATAAATTGGAGGCAGCTCCTGTACACCACGTCATATCATTAGTCTCCCACCCAAGTATCATGACAGTAACTATTAAAGCAGAACTGTGCAAACAGTCTTTCTGGTGGCATGATTCCAGTTCAGCTTAAGTTTTTGGCTGAGAGTAATAAATTTTCCTTCTGAACTCTCTGGTGACAAAGGACAATTGTCATCCATGGAGGCTGAACTTTCCACTTCACCTTAAAAGCTGTCATTGCTTTAATAGATCATACCTCAAAGTCCTTTCTTTCTGTAGTCCTAGTGTAGAGACCCAGAGCACAAATAACTTCTCCTCTGTTTGCACCATTTGGTTGATTTTTATTAAGATTAAGGACAGTGGTGCTCTCTCTGTAGTATGGTTTTCCATGCAAATGCCTGCTTTTTCCTGAAGCAGCAGTCCCATGACAGGCATGCAGCCAATCCTCTTTCACACACATGCAACTCAGGCACTCTGTGATAGAGGCACCAGATTCCACTTTTTCCAGATGCCAAATCTGAGATGCTCTGTTGAGTTTCTCAATACCTCTGAGGGTGTCCAACACCTCACAGAAAATGGTTTAAATCAACTAGCGAGATGGCATTGTTGAGTATGTCTTGAAAAAACAAAAAGGTTTTAATAAAAGAAGAGAACAATACAAAAAAACAAAGAACAAAGCCAAGCACAGTGTAGGGACAGGTCCCACACACTTGCTACAACATCTCGAGAATGCACTGGGAAGCCTGGTGCTCTCCCTTAAGTATTGAACAATTTTGGTGGGTTTTTTTGCAAAGGCTCTAATAGAGAATAGTTACATTTCTGAAGAACAGGTAATAGACCTATCAGTGTTTTTGTCTAGGCATTAAGGCAATTATTGCCAGGAGAGCAAAGAAACTTCTGGTGTTCTTCCCTTAAAAGGTTTTGGGGTTAGTTTTAAACCTTTCCTTATATGGGGATACCTGTTCAGGTGTGGGGTGCTTTACTCCAATGCTTACAAAATGAGTTCTCAGAGTCCCTGATTGTTGGTAAGGCTTCATATCAGCATGACTGTCAGTTGGTCTTTGAAATTCTCATCAGTTTTAAATATCAAACCTCAGGTATGCAGACAAGGGATTATTTGAAATTTACTAAGTGTCAGTGAGAAGCTGTGCTTTAGGCAAATAGTGTGTCATTGTTAAAGTCATGTTAGCAGAGCCAGAGTATTGCAATATGACAGGGCAAGCCACAATCCTGGTGCTTCTGTTGCTTTGGAGTGCACCCAAGCCAACATGTCATTCAGGGAAAACTTCTCCTGCTCCTGATGCAACCCTGTATGGAGCCATCTGAGACTGAGTCACCCATTTGTTGACATCTGCATCTTCCTGTTTCAGTTACAGGCTGAACAAAGTTTAGCTATCTAGGCAATTCCACACAGGATTACAAAAGGCAAATGTCAGTTTAAAATTACTCCTTCAGCTGTGATATATGATCTCACAGTGAAATAGAAAGTCTGAATGTGGCTGAAACAAAAAGATAAATCCACTGAGTTTAGAACTGAAAGGTGTAAAACAAGTAAATTCACCTGGAATTAACACAGTTCTTTTATATTAAAATAAAAATGATCAAACAAATGGAAATTTTGCCACTAAAAAGGTCGAGAGACTGATCTCTGTGAAAACAACAAAACCCCAATTGCCTAGTGTTTTAGCACAAATGGCATATGAATAGGAACATCAAAAAGAGCTGTATTGTTTTCACTTCAGCTACACAGTAAGCATTATAAAAGTAAATGTATTAAGGGTTGCAACTGGATTAGGGAAATGTGAAAAATGTATTTCTCTTTTTTTAAAATTTTACTTGAAGTCTCAGGTTGCTTCATTTCCCTTTGATAGTCTCAGTGAAATTCAGTCATTCTTAGGTCAAGATCAGGACTCTCCAAATTTAAGGGAAGGCCTTGTGTTTACTGGCATCTTTAGCATGAGTTCAGTAGGAAAGGAACTCCATAGGCAGGAGATTTGCCACTGGGTGATTACACTGGGAATGGATTGTCCACTTACAGCAAACAACTAATTAAAACCCTGAAGATAATGTGCAGGGGTCTCTGACAGCCAGCTGGCAAACCAGGGGAGTGTTTGGATCTTTGCCTAGAGCCAAGGGGAGCTGTGTACAGCCAAAGCATCTGCAGTACTGGGAGAGATGGGTGTCTGCAGGTGTGTGGCACCGTCCTGTGCCAGAGGCTCATGTCCCACCATCAGAGCTTGGCATGTCAGTGTCAAAGGCCTGGCAGCAGAGGAGGAGCAGGATTTGGCACTTGGGTGGCAGAGGAATGCTCTGGGGTTTTCTTAGTCCAGTTTTGGTGATAGGATGGTAAAAAGCAGCACAAGGTAGGAACAATAACACATTAAAACAGCAAAGCTCTTGAGAGGAGCCAGTGAAGATCTCATGGTTTGGCCCATCAGCATCAGGAGAGTGAAAAGAAGTACAGGACAAAGGCTTTGGCCCAAGCCTTTTGTGGTTAACTATGTATAAATGTGGATTTTGTTTTATTTAATACATTGTTAATTTTTAAACTATTTTCTATTGTGCACTAGCCAGGTTATTAAACTTCTGTTTTCTAATTCTGAAGTCAAAGTCCCTAACTGATTATGAAAGTGTACCCCAAAAGTGGACTGCAAAGTTCAGTCTCCACATATCAGGTAATAATTTAAGGTGCCAGATTTAGATTCCCTTAGCATCTGGGAGCATTAGAGCCTGCAAAAATATAAAGGGTTATCAATGGGTGAAAATAGTCTGTATTCAGTTCTGATACTGTCCAAGTCTGTAAATACAATGTGTGTAGTATCTCTCCATCAGAGCCTAGTGTGAGAAGTTTTGAGTGCTGCACCTGAATCATCACAAAGATTCAGAGGAAGTTGAAGTGTTTGTAGGTTCCTAATTTAGGAGAAACAGGAAAACAGAGAAGGGGTTGATAGTTTCTTTAAATAGTGACTACATACACAGCTTGATAATTCTCAGCTTCCCAGAAAATGCCTTATCACCTCTACATAAATTAAAAGTTAACCATTCCTAAAAATAATTCTCTTTTTATTTCTTTTTAATTTGCTTTTGATTTCTACTTCACTAGTAAGGACAGCTACAAAACTTTCCTTGGCTATTTCTTCCTCAGTAAAGCAGGAACTGTTTTGGGGGATCTGAAGGAAAGCATTCTGGTTTTAGCTAGCAAATCCTTTGTCTCCCTTCACTGGCATGTTTCCCTGGGACACCAGTCTGACTTTCAGGAAGTGAAGCAATTAATGGACGTTGAAATAAAGAGGAAAAAAAAGGCAAAAATCTGAGCTGTCTTTTAACTCTATGCCCCATTAAATTTCTGGCAAATGCAGGTTAAAGACCAATGTCCCCTTATTCCCATTTTCTTCCCATGCACAGCCACGTGTGGGTGTAGGTTGTGAAGTGCTGTATTCCACAGCCAGTGTCATTTTCACACACTGTTATGGTCTGTGGTTCTTCTGGCTGCACAGAGATGCTATTGAAAGTGAAAAATACCCTGTTGCAGTCAAAAATAATGATATTCTAAAAAGGAAATCTGACCTGTCTGACTTGAAATTAATTATTAGGAAGGTCAGGATGAAAGGAGCAAAAACATGGGATCTAAAGATGAACCTATTACTGTGCCTGGGGGCCTATTGAGCCACTGGAGTTGTGGGTCAAGGCAGGATGACTCACTTTTGGCTAGGTAGAAATCATGTAAAAAAACTTATTTAAAAACAGTGCCTTCTGTAAGCCTGGAGACTCTGGGCTATGCTGAGGACAGGGGAGTCTGAGAAGGGTTTTGGACACCTAACTGTGAGGAAGAGAGAGAGATTTTAAATTAAGCATTGAGCATACCTGAAACACAATAGTTCGTTTTAATGGTTATTTTTGAAAGAAAAAAGAGGATGAATGGATGAGGGAAATAACCGGCCAGCAGCTGGAAGCAGAGGAAAGAGAAGCAGAGCATGAAGGGCAGATGGTAGGGGGTAAGGGAGAGAGTGAAAGCAATGGATAGGAGTGAGTGGAAGGGGCAGGGAGCAGCTTACCTGCAGGGCTAGCAACACCTGGACCTGCACTGGCAAATCCTGCCAGCTCTGTCAGAGCAGAGCATTACTGTGCCATTCAGTCACTGGGGGAGTAGACAGGCAACCTCCTCCTGCCTCAGCACTTGCTTCATCAGAAAAACAAGTCTTGGAAAATTTTGATGATTACCTAGTGCAACTTGATCATATACCTTGTCTGAGTATTTCTGCTTTTTATAAATTCCCGGTTCTTAATTGATGCCTCCATGCAATAAATGGAGCTGGTGAAGCAGCAGAAAGGTCAGTCTAATTTTCATCTGTTTCTGGGTGAGGCTGGGGCAGGTGTTTTATAGTGAACTCTTTCCTATCAAACCCAGTCCTTGAAACTTCAGTTAATTCTTGACAGATTATCTTCACTCATGTCCTAAAAACAGTTGAAATGTTATGTTGCAAACTGACAAGAGTGCCGGACCCTGTGGCTTTGCACTGTTCCACTTGCACTAAGGAATTTACAGTTCTAAGGTTTATTTACACTAAGGTAACAGTTGAAATATCTCACTGAGCCTTCACCAAAAGCTTCCATAGCCTTCCTGCTGTGACTCTTGCTGAGTGAGTAAGGATCTAAGCTGGTGTCCTTTCTTAGTTTGAACTGTTTTTAGATTTCTTCTGAATATCATATTTGTCCTACTGGGTAAACTGAGGCATAAGTCTAGGAAAGCCTTTTACACAAAAGGTCGTTTTCTCCCTGTTAGAAAAGATTACTGGAGAGTATGTCATGTTCTCCCAGCAGGTACTGTCAAAGGCTGATGTCTGCCTCTTCACAGGAGGCACAAAACAGTGTTAGATCAGAGCTGCCTGAAAGCTTAGGCTAAGGAAAGGGAAAACAATCACCAAGTACCTTTTTAAATGCTGCATTGACACTTGCTGGAAAGGAAAAACAACCCTGTCCTGCAGAGCTGACATTTGAGGGGGAAGTGTTATTATTGGTTTTCAGTGGGGTTTATGGTAAGAAAATTCCTCCCTCTGTCCTGTGTTTTCTACCTACCTGTCAACTGCCAGGGTACCTGCACCCTGCCTACCTTCTTCTGCTGAGACTTGACATTTTCAAATATATTTGGGTATCTGGCTTGAGGGATCTTTTAAAGTGGCCTGCAATTTAAGATGCTCCTGGAAATGCAGACCTTTTCAATTTGGCAAGACCCACTTGACTACAGGATGCTAGTACCACTGGAATGAATTTTCTCCCCCCATCTCCACCACCTTGTTTTAAACTCTGCCAGGCAAAGGTCTCTCACCCTTTTCCCTTGAGTCTCCATATTTCAATATGCAGTAGAGCCATTTAAGCAGTTTATTGGCTGGTAAAAATTTCATCCCTGTATTGGGGGGTATAACAGCTTCTCTTGGGAGGGCCCACTTATTTACTTGTTGCCCAAAACAGAGCAATGAATTTGAGCACTCTGCACCTCAAATGATGTTCCAGTTCAAAAGTTAGAGCAACCTGAGAGCAAAAGAGCATTGGAAAGAAAGGAGCAGGGAGGCAGCATCCAAAGTCAGCAGCTGTAAATGCAATATCTGCCTGCTCTGCCAGTGCAACAACTGAAATTTTGTTAAACACAGAGAATGTTTGGGGTTAAGACCTTGTTTTCCTGCCGACTCCACAACCTGTGCAGGTACTAAGTCCAGGACCATTTGTTTGCTTGCACTGAGTGGGTTTGGACACGTGACCACCTTCTGGCACACACTTCCATGGTCCTTGAAATGCCAAAGAGAGGGGCTACACAACAAAGAGCAAGGTGAGTTTAATTAGCTGATGCATCACTACTGCAATGTCAGTGCCTGCACATGTAAATTGGGTATTCTGATTTCAGAAGTTAAAAATATATTTTCATTTATTTTATGCTTTAATGTTTCATTTATGGTTACATTCTTTTTTTTTTTTTTTTATTTTGCACTGGGAAATATTGCAATACTTACAGGACTGCATGGCTAATAAATATCACAAAAATTAGGTGAAAAATATTAGCATCTTTGTGGCTCTATTTTGTTTTTATTAGTAATGCTAGCTGAGGTGCAGTCATTGAGATACATGTATACATGGATTGAGTATGAACTGGGTGTGGGAGAGAACTTTGGAAAGGACTTAACATTTCTGCAGTTTAATATCAATGGTAAAGCTTTTGATTTTTGTGGGAGCAGAGTTTGGCTGCTGTTAGGTGCTTTTATTTAAAACTCTTTAAAAGAGAGTGGAACCAATTTCCTGCTGACTGTTCTCAAATGCATCAAAATAGGTGCTATTTATGGCCTTTTCACTCCTTACCCTCCTTGCTGAGAGCACCAATGTCTGCCTGTCTATTTGGAACTACTTTGAATTCACCAATGTATCAAGGGAGACTTGAGAAAAATCTTCATTATTTTAGAGAACCTTACACTCAAAAAGTGTCTGGCTGTACAGAAAAACAAGTCTCTTATTTCTGAAGAGCTCACAGCCTAAACAGACATGGCTGCAAGTGGAGCTGACAAAGTAAAATGCCAAAGCCAAGTGACAAAGGAGGAAAGGAGGATGACAGTGATTTAATAAGACAATTGGTGAAAATGTGTGCCTATCAAAATATCTTTATATTTTATGGAAAAACCCTATAGTTGCACATGACTGATGTACTTCATGGAGTGATTTTCTGGTGATTAATGGAGAAAAAGTCACCAAGTAAGGAACAGCTGAGGAGGGAGGCATGAGGAAAGGTAAGTGCATGAGTGTTTACAGGACAGGTAAGTTAAGCACCATCAGCAGAGGTGAGGAAAACCAGGAGACAGTGCATGGAAGTGAGAAAAGGATCAGTCACAGAGAACTGCATTGCAGAGTGAAGAGAATGGCACTGCAAAACCTGGCACACTGGAAATGGCCAGCCTGGTTGGGACCAAGTTATCTCCCTTATATAACCTTCACTGTAGATATTTCTACTAGGACAGTGTTTGTCATCTCTTTTTATGATTCTCCAAAGTGGCTGTTACTGTCACCAGACAAATGATAAAGAAAATATTTCTGGGGAAGCTCTGCCTGTGAGTAAGGTATTTGCTGCTGAAAAACATTCCTAAAGTTCCTTTCCTGGTATCTAAGTATTGATGTGACCCGATGGTGTCTGACTGCCCTCATGACTGTGTCACCAATATCACTTTTCCTAAGGATCACAAGGGGAGCCTACACGGTCTGGGTAAGCTCCTGTCAATCACTGAATTCATTTCCCTAGTCTCAGAAAAGCACAAATTAGAAAATGTGGTGCATGGCTCATGGCTTCCAGACCTTTCCTGAATATTAAGAGTTAGTCATTTATAGACCTGTGATTAATTTCAGATTTGCATTTTCTTTGTTTTGCTGGCACAATGTTTTCTGCCAGAGTTAGATGCAACCTTCATCCTTTAACTTGTATGGTCCCAGGACACACGCACTAAGCAAAAAATTCTTGTTACCATTACACAAATGGGAAATGAATGCACAGAAAACCCTCAGCAGTTTGCCCAGATTCACAGAGGAAATCTAAGACCACATATTGCATTGACAACAGATCAGTGTAAGTGCAGTGACCAGATGTGGAAGGCTTTTTAATGTGAGGAGGTTTACGTCAAGTATGCTCTTGCAAGCTGCTCTGTTAATTGCTACTGGACTTGGGACAGGTGCTAGGAAAGCAGAATTGTTGGAATTGGGTAGGCCAGAATGCATTTATTTTGCACATTCAGACTAGCTTAAGCATGGATTAGTTTAGGCTGTTCTTGGGTTTTCAGTACATAACACTATACTGATAGATATGAGAAAAGAGTTTTTTTGTATTTTTATGCATTACACAGAAGAGTCCTTTATACACTTATTTGCCTAAAAATGTTAAGTTTGCTTCACAATTTGTCATTAAAGTCTCCAGTGTCCTATTAAAATCTGACAGATAAATGAAAAATGATTTAGATGTCTTACATTTTCTGGTCTAGCACACAGAAATTTTTAATTTGAACAAAAGTATGTTAAACTGAATTTTCGAGGATGTAAAAATTCACCGTTTTTGACTAACATTGTTTCAACTATTTTTTTTTTCCTTCTGCTCAGTTATCCTTTCAGGGTTTTTGTCTTTTTTTAGATTCCTGTTTGCCATAAAAGTCTCTCAAGAGCTTCATTTTGTGAACAGGCGTTCTATTAAATGTGTAATTGGATTCAACGAGATATACTTGCACTTTGAGAAGAGTTTTTCTGTCTTCCCTGTAGTTCTAAACTGTCTCTATTGCAGTGATCAATACTGATTGTGGCTGGTGGTTCAGGTCAATGTGTAACCAGGAGTTATCCCTTGCCCGTGGCTGAGGTGTTAAGTGCCCAGGTGGATCACTGGAGCTGATTGTTCTTTAGCCTTAGAAACGGGGTGAATCTGTTTTGCTAAAGGAACAGGTGGATATAGAGACTGAGTGGCTCTTTGACCACAGAGAAAGGCAGACTTCAGATCTTTGACATTATTCCTTAACAGGCTGTGTGATTGTTGTATTCTGAAACAAGACAAGGATGTGGCTGGGTCAACCAAAAGTTATATTACAATAATCTTTAATACTTTCAGTTACTTTTCCAAAATTCACCATTCCTTTTCACTGTTACATTGTTACTGTCTTAATCAGTTTTTACTCTAGAACTGGAATATCTGGTATATATCCTTTCAGTAAAAAAATATGCATGGGCATATGGTCCCTTGGCTACGAAAGCTTTGTTTTGAGAAGCCTATTTTTGACAAGCTTCTTGACCAACTCTATATCCCCCTCCTTCCTCTATGCATTTGGCAAGCCCAGAATGCTTTTCTGTTACAAGATATTTTCCTTGCTGCTTCTTTTAATATAATGTTGATGTCTTTGGCAAAAGAAACTCCAGGAGAGAGACAGAAATTGTAGAGTGAGATTGGAAATTTCTTGAGTTGGTTGGATGTGCAAGCAGCATCTCTCTCTGACTCAGGAGAATTTTGTGGAAGTGACTTGAATGTGCTAGTTTTTTATGAATTTAACAAAGCCCCTATCCAAGCAATGTACACTGTGCAAAAACAGTCCAAACACTACCAGAATAACCATCTTGAATGCAAAAGAAGCTGAGCCAGACAGCAATGTACAGCTGCCTGTATCCAGATTTAGAAGGTACCAGAAGTGATACCTTTTCTATACCCATCACATCTACATTAACCATGAGAAGAGCCATTCTCTTACTAAAACCACTTCTATCAGCACTGCATAAAATCAGTCTAGAAAAAAAAACAAAAAAAAACAAACCCTTATCAAAATAAAGCTGCTATTAGAGATTAAAATTTAGTGGGACTAATTTTTTCAAGCAAACCAGATCATGCATTTGCCCTCTTATTAAAGCAGTAACTCCAATTATGAGAGCTGTAATTAAAGGCACGTTGGTGGTGCAAAGAGTGCTCATCTGGTAGATTATCTAGACCTCTTACTAATGGAAAAAGTGTAAAATTACTTCCTAAGGTGTTTCTCCTCTCCATCCCAACATGAGTCAACTTTCCTCTCAACCAATGTTTGTGATGTTTATCAGAGGTTTATTATTATGCTGAAATGGGAAGGTCAATATCCATTTTCAGGGGAGGAAAGGGGTCAGCAAAAGAGTTGTGACTGTGTGGGTCTTGCCTTTCAAATTTCATTTTCACTTTGAACTGGAGCTGCTGCAAAGGTTTGATGCAGTGAAACTTGCTTGCTAAGGTACCTCTTCTTGGAGAAAAGGAGAACCCTGGAACAACATGCAGAGATGAGGCTGGATAGTCCTGATGTGGCTGTACTTACAGAGGGTAGGAGTATTCAATTATTCCATTGCTGGGGAGGGAATTCTGCATGATGAAGGAAAATCTTCCATATTTGGGATGTGGCAGCCTAATTGTGGCTGACTACTGGTTAATTTTTTAAATAAAAGCCTTCACTTATTCTTTTGGCTTCTCCCATTGGCTTCGCAATTACTGTTAGCTTTGATTCAAAATTTGGTTTCCTACTATAGACACACAAGTTTCCTACTATATTCTCTTTCCTCAAATGTAGTCTTATATCCTACCATATAGCTATTTAGACCATCTTTTCATGAAAACTAAATTGCATTATGTTATCTTAGGCTTTCTTATCATATTCTCTCCCAAAATCATGCTGATTTCTCATGTTTTCTTCTTGGCTTGTAACAAACTGTCATATTTTGAAGGGGAATTACCAGGAAAGTGTCTCAGCAAACAACATAGTCAACTCAGTAGCTGATGTGCTTGAAACAAATATTTCTGGAGTTACCAAAACTGACAGGAATTGTATGAGTGTTAAAGCAGCAGGCAAAGAATTTCAGGGAAACTTGGGCAATTCTTTTGAGCAAAAGATTTGTTTCTGTCATGATTTACAAATTTTTTTTTTCCATACAGTAATAGTTAAAGTGAGATCTTTGCCACAAAATGGTCTCTCATCTGTCAGATCTCAGAGTGTGCAACATTAGAAGTGGAAGAATGAAAATTCCTTGAATAAAAATGTCTCCCAAATACCTGTGTCATATCTGTGTGGGTAGTTTGTCATGCTCCTTCAGCAGGCAATGCTGTTTAAAGATTAAGCTTTCCCTAATTCAGAGCAATGCTTAAAAAAATTAATAAGCATCTTCCAGCTACTTAATAGATTGACTATAGGACAGTTAATGGAAAAAATATTTGGCACTTTAAGAGCCTTCAAAGACTCAAGAGAGAGATGAGTTTAATTCTTCCCAAGCCATATTGATTTCTACCTCATGCTTAGTTTGGATTGATCTGTTTAGAATGAAGATTTGGCACTAAAGACAATTTTAAAATGTCAAAGAACCAGTGTAAAAAAAAGAGTGAGAAAATGCACATAGAGAAAACTGTCATCACTATTGAAAAACATTGCCTTTCTTTTTTGAACTGACTAGGCTTTATTTGGTATTTTCAAAAATTGGTTATCCTCATTTGTTTGAAAAAAAATTCCCATGAGCAGCAGAGGGGAAAGATTCCCAGTTACCACCACCAAGTGAGGATTTTCTGGCAGCTGCTGAAAGATCACTTTTATCCAGATGCAGGAAAAGGGACTTACTCCCTTTATTAGAGAAATAAACCCTCAATATGTTCAGCTCATGACCTACAGCAATCTGACAGGGCTGGAATGGTGCACTTCACCAGAGAGGGCTACAGTAGTTTCTTTTTAAAGGTTGTCTCTTTGGCAACATTGGTTTTACACTGCCAAGTGACTGGGATTTTGCAGGCTGAAGCAGCTGCCTTGGTATTTCTCTGTGGCCCTTTAGGACAAAGGGATAAGTTTTAGTCCTTTGCAAAGCCTTTTCTTCTTCCCTCCCTTTTTTCCCAACAGCACAGTCTCAAAATATGTGTTGTTTTCTTACATGCTGCCATAAATAGAGCTGATTGATAATAACCTCCTGACATTTCTGAAGTGGTCAGTAATTCTTTCTGTGTATTTGCTTGCAAGATAGACTGAGTGTGACTTTGACCTTTCTCCTGAGGAGACCTCTCTTCAGACTGCTTTGAATTACAAGTGGGATACACACCACATAAGGATTAGAAGTTCCTTCATACAGGAGTGCCTGAAGACCTGTGCCAGTGAAACAGGTAGCAAAGTCAAACAGCCTGTGAAGAATGCAGAGCAATGAGAGAATCAAAAGTTATTTCACCAGGGGGATTGCAGTTGGGCCTAGAAGGACATTTGTAGTTTTCTTGCAAAACTATTTATACAGGAAAAGCAAAGAGAGGGAGAGTGTGAAGAGGTCATGAGAAGAGGGCAGGAGAGAAACCAGAAGCAGAGGATGGAACATGCAACAGTTGTTTCAGGTGCAGACACCAGCAGAGAAAGCAAAGGATCTATCCAGAGCACCTGGAGCCTGATGGAGGAAATGGAGGGAGTGGATGTGTGAATACACAGTCTGAAGGAATTAGTGTGCATCTCACCCTTCAAGGGCTGTTTTAGACCACAGACGATGGCCGTCACCATCTGGCTGAGGTGACTTGTGTGGTAATTTTGCAAAGTTCCTAGCTGAAAAGATAAGAACTAGTTGACTGCGCTAGCTTTTTGAGTTTTAAACAAATAAAGAGCACATTTGCACGCATCTCTGAAAAAAAAAAACCACCTGTCAACCCATCACTGGTCTGCTTTTGGAAAGGTGGGTACAAGGAACAGCAGAGAATGGTTGTTCCATAGCACAATCTCCTCCTTTCATGACTTCAGCCTGAACTTGAAGCAATTGTTTCCAGAAGAGCTGCTGCTGCTCAACAGAAACTGGCAATGCTATTGAATCACTTGGCTATGCAATTGTTTACACCAGAAACTCTGAGCAATACGGGATTAGGAAAATACATTGATGAAAGACGGGGGAAAATCATTTTACAGTCTGTCAAGATTCCCTTGTTTCTCTTTTATTCCTCAGATCGTATGGTAATGAGATTATTTTATTATCCCAGTGCAAATGTTGAAAACCAAAAGGGTTGGAAAAACTACCTTTGTATTTCTGGAAAGCGAGATGGGATTTGTTCATTAACAAGTTCATCTTTTTATTAGTATTGTATTTTTCCCATCAGAAAAATCAGGCTCGGTTCTAAAACCAAATTTCTTTGAAGAAAGCCCTCCCAAGGAAACCGAAATGGTGATTTTGATGTCTGTTCATTAGGATTTATTGTTTTCGTTTTGCTCTCAGCAGCTGAGGACACTCGAACATCCTGGAGCGGGTGGCGGTGCCGGTGCCGCAGGCGGCGGTGTGTGTGCTCCCTCTAGTGAGCTCCGATCCCGAGGAGCCGGGATCGGCCTGCCCGCACCTCCGGGCAGCTCCCAGGCCTTCACCCACAAAGGGCTTCTTCCTCGGGGAACATTCACACCAATCCTGCTGTTTCATCTGTGGAAGCTGCTTACACAGGCTGAGTCACTGCCGGAGCAGGGGAATGCAGGGGAATGAATCTAGGTCTGCCACAGGTTTTCTGAGCAGGTCATTGTGCCGTGGCTTTTCTGCACCTGTGTGCAGTGTTTCTGAAAATCCTTTTCATCTTACTTACACAGCTCTTTAAACCTTCTTTCAATGAACAGCAAGTTTAAAATAAGGAGGAAGAGAGCACTGACTGACTTCAGCCCTGTGTAACACTTTGAGATGCTCAGGCAGAAGGAAATCTTAGTAGAAGATAGTCCCTGAAAGATAACAGCTGTGGAACATACTGCCAGTGCAGTGCAGCTCCAATCTGATGGTGAACTGCTCACATGTAACCTGCAGTTCTACTGTTTGGTCATACTAGCTCTATAGTTAACACTTGCTTAATATATTAATATCGAAGAGGGAGGGAAAAGTATGCAAAATTTAGTTTTTACTAGCATTTCTGTATTTGAGTAGTGTTGAGATAAGCATATTCCCTTAAGGAGAGCCTGGAATATAAATATCACATATCAAGTAAGAATTCAGATGAGAATAAAACATGCATGTTATATTTCAGACATAGTTCTCGCTCATTTCCTGATTGGAAAGAAGGGTATAAATAAGAAGGAAGGAAAACACATGTTGTTTTTGTGCTAGTTTATCCTTCAGCCTTTAAAACATGAAACATAAAAGGATCAAATTATTTAATAGCTGCATGTGATTATCCACAAGGTTATAGATATCAGAATCTAGGTTTGTGAGGGAGGATAAAGATTCTACTGAAATAGTTTCTTTGTTTTCTTGGACAGAAAGGTACCTTCTGATTGTTCTCATAGCAAACATCAGTCTTGAATAAGCCTTAGAAATACAGGCATAAGAGGAAAAGGAGTGAAATGTTTGTTTGGAATGTCATATGAAAGCCCCTGTGAAATCTGGATTTGGATAATCAAGTTATGAGTTAAAGTCAGGGAAGTAGAATGTGACTTTTATTTAAAACACATCAGTGACAAAGCTGTTCGATAATGCACACAAATCATTAAACTCCCAATGCATCTTGAGCTCTGTGCTGGAGGGAAACCAATAGATTTCACTGCTTTCCCTTTTGGCTTCTGAAAAGGGCAAAAATTGTGTAGCCTGCAGAGGAAACATCAGTCTTGGCAGCTCTGCATCACCCATTTCTGTTCAAACTGTAATCAAACTGTAATGAATGGAAAAGACGTTGACCTCTAAGCACAAATTGTCCATTCATATGATGCAAGTTAGGTTAATAGTCACTAGAAGGTGATTTGTCTATGTATATATGTTTATATCCTTATTTAAAGTCTATAAAACACTTTGGTTATGGGCATATTCTCAAATCTTTGTACTGGTGACCAGGAAGAACCTTAAATTGTTTATGGATATTGGAGATTATGAAACTGTTGTGACCACTGGACTGGATTTTTTTCAGAGTAAAATATACATCAAGCTCTTTTAGTTTTCTTACACCTGTTGTTAATTTAAAGAAATTCTGCTGCCATATATAGCTTTGTACAAAAATCAAGCATTTAATAAACTCTCAAGTTTTCTGCACTATCCTTAGCCAGGAATAATTTACAGAGAAGGAAAATGTAAAAAGAAAGCCAATTTCCTTACTAGGCAAAAATTTCCCAATTTTCAATAGACATTTCATTCATGTACGAGATAGCTTGACTCAAGAAAACTTCTTTTCCCTCCTCTCCTCTCCCCCTCCCCACCATTTTTACTGGCAGGAAGTTTTGCAAAACAAAGTTGAA
This sequence comes from Aegithalos caudatus, assembly GCA_013389925.1. Lineage (NCBI taxonomy): Eukaryota > Metazoa > Chordata > Aves > Passeriformes > Aegithalidae > Aegithalos > Aegithalos caudatus. Next base: position 71,666 of record WEIU01014746.1, read on the forward strand.
GCTCTTTAAGTTTTCCTCTCTCAGAAATCTTTACCAAAAGTCACAAGATATGTATGAATGGCATTAGGGTATAAAGGGTTCGTGATTCCAACCACTGACAGTCCTTCCATAGAAGAAACTAGGCTTATCCATGGAAACCAGGGGCTCTCCAGAAGAATTTCTTCCTTCCCCACCCCCTTTTAGCCATACAAGGACTAATTGTGCTGTCAGCTGCCACAGGAATGCAAGGCATGTGTCTGGTGAATCAAAAGAATAGCAACTGCTGTCAGCAGCATTCCTGTTCCTCATCCAGGATTGATGGCACAGGGAGCAGTTTACACAATCTTTGTCCTGCTCACAAAGAGGGGAGGGGTGTAACATTTTTTAAAAGCTTTCTTTCAAATACATATATGTAGACGTATCTGTATGGCAACTACACTTATTTTTTGGAAGAAATATAATATTTGTGTTTGCCTTTTGCTGGCTACGTTCTCTAAGCATGTTAGAAACCTAGGACATTAGGGGTTACAATGGTGCTATTTCCTTTTTACTAACAGTAGCTGAAATTTTCTTGTAATGATGTGAGAGTCCTGGTTCACTAAACAGAAGATGACTACTGTGTTTGAAGTAGGAATATTTTCTCTGCTCCCTTTGCTGAAGTGCTGCTCTTTGAAGTGTAATAAGCTAGGCATAAGACCAGCATTTTAACTCAATTCTAAAATTAAACTTTGCATTAACTTGTGAGAGAGTTGGATGTCTGGAAGGCCACCAAAGTTGGGCCCTAAAACTTCGAGCCAGCTGCAAACCAAGACAGTGGTATAAATTGACTTTTGTGGTTCAGGTACTCTAAACAGAGCCATCTAATACCCTGAAAAGAAAGCCTGTGTATATAGAGCTCCTGTTGTCTGCACCTCTGTTTCATGCAAAGTATGTACATATTGAAATGAGACAAAGTTAGCAAATAACATTAGGAATGAAGAAACAAATCCCTGCTATTCTACATGGTTCATTTTGATGCTGTGGTTAAGAAAACCAAACAAACAAACAAACAAACAAAAAACCCCCCAAAAAACCCAAACAGACAAAACCTGTAGTTTTCTCTTATTCAGAATGCTCACAGAGCTGAGTTTCAGTGCCTTGTTTAAATAGATTACCATGAAAGAGCATATTTGCTGCCTTTCCATCAGGCTAGAACTGCTACAAGATGGGAGAAGCAACAAAAACAACAAAAAAACTAAGTTGTGATACTAATTTTTATGAGGTTTTTTTTTTTAACTGCCAAGTCTTACTCAACTTATATTGCATAAGTGAATGCACTCAGAGCTGCAGGTAAGACAACTGAATGCAAATATATCTTCATAGAACAGCTTGTAAGAACATACCTTTTTGTTTCTCTTTCCCTGATTTAGGTGACTGAAGATATCTGTTCCTACGAGCAATTCAAGAGGCTCAATTGTCCTTCAGACAGTTGCTGAGATTTTGAAGTTAAGGAAGTAGCTTATGCTATAGTCTTGTTTACATACATGTAATATGATGGATTTAATTCTGAGGAGGTGGTTCTATTGTAGACAACACTCCAGGACTCTTATCATATCTTGCTTGTGTAGAGACTGCTTTCATTTCCTCTTTCTGAGGGAGAGAAACTTGTATATGGTGATGCGGTAGTGGTTTTTACACACATGCATTTTGACAACTAATACTTGTAAAATATCAAGGTTATGGACAAAAGTTGTTCTGACAATTTTTAAATGGCAGCCCTGGGATTCAGCATCTTAAATTTCAAAAGGTGACCATTCAGTCACACAGGAATGGAGTTAATGTTCCTTTAAACCAGTAGGTTTGTTTTTGTTTTCTTTTTTTTTATATCCATGTATTTCTTCAGTAATCATTCTAAGTTCATAGTGATATAAATCAGAACAGCACTTTCCTTCTGTCTTCAGCTGGGACCTGCTTTTTTACATGTTACTACCTGAGCTGAAGATACATATCCATGTGTCATATAAAGCCTTGCTGTGCCATATGAGGTCTTACTGTAAAAAACAAACATAGCAAAATGTAAGAAAAATCCACTAACACACACCACCACCATCACTCCTCATAGCAAAGCCCTGTTCCATTGCAAACCGTCTATAAGATTTTTGTTTAGATGACAGGTTCAACTTACATTCAAAACAGTCAAGGAACAAAACAGATAAATAAATACACTCTGGCCACTAAGCTTTGCATAACAGTTGGTACCATGCTGCAGCTACTTAACAAAATCAGAAATAGAAACAGCTGACACTTTTTTTTTTTTTTTTTTTTTTTTTGTCACTTTAATGAAGGGAAAAAAAAGCATCAGAAATTGGAGAGCCTGGTAAAAATTTGGAAAGTTGTAATTAAGCTTAGAGATAGAATTAAGTAGACTTTAAAGACTGCAAAAGCATCTATTCCACAGCCTCTATGTTTTTAGCAGGGATTTTAGTTACTAGAAAACAGATACAATCCTTATAGCCTATACATAACATTGACTAGAATGTTTAGAATATATTATTCAGATTAAAAAGCATACTGTTTCTTTGTTGACTATATTATTTAAAGTATGTTGTATGAATTATTTAATCCTGATGTAACTATATATAGAGAGAAATGTTTCCATTTTTCTTCAATTCAGATCATGTTTCCTCAGAACATAGCATGAGGGAAAATGTTATCAAGTCATAATTTTACCAGATTTGTGTCAAAATTCTGAGGTATGAGCTGTAAGAATGATCTTGATATGTTTTAAGTTTCTTTTTGTACATAATAAAAGTGATAATTAAATGCATAAATCTAAGTTAATATTTAAAATTTATTTCTCCTCTAGGGCAATAGAGAAATAGTCTGAAACACTGTGTGCAGTGCTCATCCAGGCTCAAGAAAGCTGAACTCTAATTACAGCAGGAGAGGAGAAACTATTGGAAAAGTTATGTGGAAAGGCACTTTCTTTTCAAATGAAAAATTAAAAAGGTTGACTTGTTTATCTAACAGAATCATGACTGCAAGAAGATATTTCCTAAAATATGTGGAGCAATGTGGGAAAAGAGACGTAAAAAAAGACAGTGTTGTTATGAGGATAAATCAGCTATGAATTAATTTGGGCTGAATATTACACAAATTTCCATCAAGCTGCAGAGCAGTGGGGTCACAAACCCTTGACCTTACTTGATGAATGAAGCAGGGAATTTTGATGAGCCTGCATGAAATGAAAAGAGCCAACAACAACTTTATCCTTGTCTTCCTGTAAACAGAATGAAAACTACCTGGGGATTTATTCTGAATTCAAGGATTCTTAATTCAGTTCATTTTCCCTACTTTCTCCTTGGTTAAGGCCATTTGACTTTTGAGACTTTTCCAGTGGGAGTTCTAGTGTGGTGAAGCCAAGCCACACCATGCACAATGGTTTCAATGTCTGTTGTTCCTGGTTGCCTTGTGTCAGCAGAGCCAGTGGTGTCTTCAAGAATGGCTTGGGACCTCTTCTCTCATCCAGACTGTTGCCCTAATAATTCAGTTATATTACCATCCTGTAACTATAATTGTTTCCCTTTTTGCTGAGAAAACCTTAAGCTAAAAATCTCAAACTGAATTGCCTTGAATGTTATGTTGCAGCTTTGTTACAGTTTGAATGCATGGTGTCTTCTAGGCTGTTTCTGGCAGGGCTTCTGTGTGCTTTAAACATGGGTGGGTGAAGAGTTTTTTCTGTTGAGACACATTTCTCTATGAGCAGTCACAAGTGTGAGCTCTTGGTAAGGGTGGCAAAGTCAGTTCAAGTACTCTCTGCCCTCTTCTATTTTAATACTTGGAAAAGCTTTTACAAATTTATAGTTCTATTCTCTCTGACCTCCACCCACATTTTTCCTTCCTGGAGAGGAAGAGACTGCAATGTAGGAAGTTTTTCTGGTTTATTTTTTACTCTGGTAACTTCAGCAGTCTCACCAAGAGCACAACACCACAGAGAGTCGCACTGGTACAGTGAAGAAATGCTGAAGCAAAAGCTGGACCAAGCAGTAGAGGAAATTCTTCATCCACCTTTGCTGCCAGAAAAGTGTTTGTGTAACTTTACCATTAAATTGGTGTTTAGCCCAATGTTTTACAAGGTTATTTGGATAGCTGAGCAGTAATAAAGAGGGTGCTTAAAAGATTGGGAACTGGGCATATTTCCCAAATCCAGAGACAGGGCTATTCTGGGAACATGTTAGAATCTCCCTCTGATGGGTATATCCATCTATTAAAAAGAAGCTGTGAACATTTTCATGGCTTTGGTTTGTTCTTGTAGCTCAGGTGGAGGATTCCTAGGTACACCTTATGATATCCGAGACTGGTGGAATGGGTGTGACTGTAACTCCATTAATTTTCACTGGCACTAACAGCCCTCTGAGAATGACCTGGGAGCAGGAGACTCTGCTGGCAGGAAAGGCATCAGTCCCATTCCTAGTGTTTGTCATATCTGGTGACAGGCTGGGTGGGATCACTCAGATTTGGCTTGGAAAATTAGGGAGAATCTTTCAACATGTTTGCACTTGATGTTATTGGAAGATCCCAGTGGAAGACAGACCTGAGCCTGGTTTACGATAACTTTCTCCACAGACGAAGTTGCAACTGATCAGTTTCTTTTCACAGCTGTTCAGCTGTGATTAGGGAGCACTCTTTGGCTGTTGGATACAAAATGGCCTTGGGCACAGTGTGTGTAGATGTTATTTTTTTAATTAGAGCTCCGTGGGTGGTGGTTTCATGGCAGTCCACAATGTCCCACATTAGTGCTGGTGTGGCTCTGCCCTGGGAGGGTGTACACACTCCTTGAAAGAGAGTGATTCTGCCTTTGGTGTCCAGGATGGCCATATGATCTTCTCATACATCTCCAGTTCTTTCCTCTTCAGCTACACAAACTAGGACTGTTTCTAGGAATCTGGCTTAGACCATTAATCTGGCTTAGATTGAGTGGGACTGGGAAGCCCTGTCCAAGGTGGACCTTGGACACCCGATGAGATGTCACAAGCCCATGCTGCTGCTGGGAGAAGAGAGGGACTTACACTGAGCTTCGTGTATGTCCCACTCTGGAAAAAGAGGAGAGATTTCCTTAGATGAAAATGTCCCTAGTAAGGACAGCATACAAAACACCATAAAGGCAGGTAAAGACAGCTAAAACAATCTCCTCCAGTCTTGCTATGGGAGCAGAAAATGTCCTTCCTATTTTCAGTGAAGGAAATATTACATAAAAAATAATTGAATGGTTTTGAAAAGTACAAATTTGTGAGAAGTTATTAGCAAAGGAAGTTACTCTTAAAGGGAAGCTATGCATAGGTCAGCATTGAATTCACTATTTAACATATTCAGCAGCCAATGTTAAATTCCTGCTCCTAACATTTGCAAGTGTATTGGAGATGTGCTCTGCCAGACTGTAGAAGCAGTCCTTCAGAGAGATCAGGAATACTAAACAGCAGAGTTCATTTAAATTAAATGCATTTTGATATGACAAGAAATCAAATAATGTGTCTAGAAACATAGAAAAACATTAAAAAAAATAGGGGGAAAGAAAAGTAGTGACTCTGAAAAAGAGATTAGAAGGAGCATTGGGTCAGTGTGACAGTCCCTACAATGACAGGAAAGGTGGCATGTCCTTTGCAGTAGGGAAAATATGTATGGAAGCAGTTACATAATTTTATGTGTGAGTACGTGTTAGAACCTGGAAATAGTTTCTATTTCATACTTTTTAAAAGGATATTAAAAATTGCAGAGTCTGAAGAAAATAACAATAATTACTAAAGAGGAAGAGAAAAAGTTGTGTAATGAGACACTTGCAGATCAAGTTGTTCTTTATACTAGAACAGATGGAGAAATTATTTGATTTGTATATAAATGTTTCATGGGAAGAACAAATGGATACAGAAGTGCTTCTAATTTAGCAGAGAAATACACAACAAGAACTAATAGCTGGAAACTCAATGAGACAAGCTCAAAATTAAGTATTCGGCAGGGAAATTTTATTATTATATTTATTTAGCTGTTATTAACTACTGGCAAAATGAACACAAATCAACAATGGCAAGGGTGCGATATCTTTGAATTAAGAGCCAACTTTGAGCTAGTCTGCTTAATATAGCTTAAATACAAATACAGGCTACAGACAGAGATTATTTCTGTCCAAAACTTTGTTTTAAGAATTGTGTTGTATTTTAAATAATGTAAGTAGTGAGAAAATACTCTTTCACTCATTTGTAATATCCTGGAATACATTACGTGCACTATTTTTTCAATTGTTTTCCATGTGTTTAGCATGGCTACATCTAATTACAAATTATTTTAATCAGAGTGTGTTTATTTAATTATTATTGACATTAATTGAACTGATATCAGGCTTTCTTATTACTTCATGGAGTACTACTGACCACTGATGTTCCTCTGAGCCAGTTCCTAATAGTGTATTAAATCACAGTCTACCTGGTTTCTGGCTGTTTTTTACAAGGTAGTGGAAGTAAATGTGAAAAACACTAGAAAAAAAGAAAGTTGTTAGGGTTTTTGTAATAAATGAGAAAAGAAATCCAGAGATACTTGTTCTTTCGGATCTGAGGGAAATGCAGAATTGCTAAGGACTCCAGAGCTGCCCAAATGCCGTGTCAACTCTCCATTTCTAAAAAGTGGCATAAGTATCGGTTCTTCTATGTGAAAGACTTAGGGGAGTGCAGTCTGTGTAGATTTTGGCTTGGACAGAGTTAATTTTCTTCCTGGTAGCTCCTGTGGTTCTGTGTTTCAGGTCTGTGCTGGTAACAGAGAGAAGTTTTCATTACTGCTGAGAAGCTCTTGCACGGCTCCAAGGCCTTTTCTGCTCCAGCAGCAGGGCTGGGGGTACACGGAGCTGTGAGGGGACAGAGCCAGGACAGCTGACCTGGGATGTCACACACCCCTGGCACACACCATGGCTCTGCATGGAAAGCTGGGGAAGAAGGAGGAAGGTGCTGCTTGTTTTCCCGAGCCATCTGATCCATCATCCTGAAGGAGCCCAGCTTTCCTGGGGATGGCCAAACAACTGTCTGCCCATGGAAAGTGGTGAGAAAATTCCTTGGCTTGCTTTCTTTGTGTATAGGGCTTTTGCTTTACCTACTAAACTGTCTTTATCTCATTCCTTTACTTTTTTAACTTTTATTCTTCCCGTTCTCTCCCCCATCCCACAGAGGCTGTGTGAGGCCTAGTTGTTGGCTGGGGTTAAACCACAATACAGACTAAAATTGTACTGAAATGAAACTGTCCAGTATTTGTACCCATAGGCAAAATTATGTGGTAGTGCATAAGCAGAGTTCCATCTGGTTTCAGATGGGCAAAATTCAGAGCACAGGCATAATGATGAAAAGCTCAGTTAGCCTTCTTCCTCTCCATTAAGTGCTGTAGTCTGCAATGCATTAATAATTTTTGCATCTTTACATTAACAGGCCAAGTTCTCCATCATACTCATAATTTTGATTTGAACAGTCTCTGTGCTTGAGGTTTTTCTGTTTTCCTCTGGTTCTAGCTACAGTTTGAGCATCTGTCTGGACAGCTTTGGTTCTCTAGTAGTTAAACATCCTGTGACTTGTCTTCAGTTGTCACATTCCAGGTCCTTCCAAATGGCACATATGAGCTGCTTAAAACTTTTGTTTAGCTCATTAGTAATTCAAGTGTAGCTTGATGGTATGCCAGATGCTCTCCAGTTCAGAGAAACATACCCATCTGAGTGTGACTCTCTTATGAAATTTGCTTTCTACAGCAGATTTCCTCAGACAGATCAGATTCCTTCATGTCCTTGAAGAAATGATTCAACATCCCCTTTTGTCCAGTTTGCAGAGATGAATTGCAGCTTTGTGCTCTGCTGCCAGCCTCAGCCCAGGACAAGCTGGAGGCTGAGTACTGGGGCATGTTGGTGTGGCCACTGAGAACAGGTTGCTACAGTGATCCCTGCAGGGTCCCAGGGAAGTTGGATGAAACATAGCTGCAAAGCAGCCTCTTGCAAGGGAGAATCTTTTACATTTAAACTGTATGGACAATATCAGCTGTCTTAGATACTGATTTCACTGAACATTCTTTGTTCTTAGCAACATCATTGTGATACACCAAGTATGCTATTTGTGAATGGCATATTCAGTGTTTTTTTTTCCTTCAGCCCTTAACCAATAAAGTGGATTTCACCATATGATTTCCCTACCAGAAAAGAAAATCTTGTGTTTGTAAATTGGTCCACTTAAGGAAATCCAGTGCTGCTTCTTGTTTCTTAAGATTCAGAGCTCTTCTAGACTGTTTCTTCTGTGTAAATTTCTAGGGAAAATGAGTGAGAAAAAGAAATGGAGGACAGAAGGGATATTTTAGGCAGCTGTTTAGCAATCTGTGAAATAATCTGAGGTCTTAGCCCCACAGGTGTCCATGTGACACTCCCCATCATTATTTTTAACCTTTTTGCCTTTAAAAGCAAAGGGGGCAGGAATGTGCAGGGAGATTAAACCAGCTACTTTCCCATGCCTAGGTGCAGTACCCCAGTTAATGGGCAAAGATACTGGGGAAGAATATTGTGAAGGCTGTGCATAGGGAGCTGGTGCTCTCATACACCCAAATTTTGGAAGAAGGGTATGGAAAGGACTTTTAGCTTCCAGACTGGTTGCTACAGAGCCTTTCATGAGAACTTTAATCAACCCTGAAAATTCTTCTTTCCAAAAGCCTGCAGGAATAATTTTTTGTCATCATATACAAAAATGAAATAAAGGTATAAAGAGTTCATAAAGAATTTCACATTGGATTTTAAAGTGTAAGCAGTGTCAGGCTTGGTATGAAAGTAATTTCATTAATTTTATTAAGTAGATGATCAGTTACAGTCTTTATATCTGTATCAAGATTGGTGAACTGTAAACTAATGTGGTAAATTGGTGAGGTAGTACCTTTTAAACTATGAAAAAATAACATTAGCTGCAGTGCCCAGTATGTCTGGTTATTGTAGGTAGCTGAATAAAACTGCTACTTTCAAACATAGCTGCCATTTTCAACCAAGTGGCTACACTGAACAGATTTTGTTCACATGGAAATTTACCAAAGTGTTTAGCTGTTTACAGGATGCACTGCTGATGGAAACCACTGTAACCTGGGTGACCAGAATTGGGAATTATAACAGTGGTACTTAAGCTACATATACTTTTGATAGCTATTTTCTGTTTGCTGTACCTTTATTTTTTTCTCTACATGGGCTGTCATTTAAAAACCCAGAGTTCACTGCCCTGAAAGTTTGCTGTTCCTTGACTTCTTTGCCCTCTACCTCAAAAGAAGGATTCTATAACTAAAAACAGGCTAGACACCTCAGTTACTCCAGACTCACAGAGTCTAAAAGGAGGAGAAAGCAGGTTCATCAGAGTGCAAATTCAGGGAATACTATTCCAGGTAAATATGTATATGCTATTCCAAGATGAACTCTGTAAAAGGTCTGGGTAAGGCTTGTGTGACTGTGGCATCTTATGAGCAAGAAGAAGACTTAGAGAGAAAGGTGTGCATAAAAAGGCACTCATTGCTAATAAAATGGCTTTTAAGCCCTCCTCTCACCTCCTCCTCAGATGAAGGTATGCACAGCAAGGAAAACTGATAATGAATTTTGAATTATTTTGCATTAAATTTTACTTCCCTGTGATTTGTGGCTACCTCCTAGTTACTTAAATGCCTTAGAGTAAGTGCTCTGCAGACACCAGCTGTACTGACTGGCTCAGGTGGTTTTTAATTGAGCTTAGATAAATATGGTACTTGCTTCAGCTTAGCCCAGGTGAAAAAATGTTCCTTTTCTACGTAAGAAAGTCACCTTGCTCAATAGAAGCCAAGTGGCTTTGGTTTTTTTCCTCAGGAGTTCTTGAAGTTTTGCTCAGAGAAGGCTGAGTGTCCCTAGTGCTGGAGAGTGTCACTGCACTCTGCGGTGGCAGTGACACTCCTGCCTCTCTCCCAGGCTATACAACACTACAGAGTATCATGATGCTGTTCTGGAGGGTGTTGTGTTGGGCTGGCTGGGGTCTGTGGAGCCCAGGAAGAGAAAGGTTCTTAGCAAGAGGAGGAATCTCTACTCACTTCTGCAGAAAATATAAGTGGTTAAGTTATTAAGTGGAAGATACAGGACTTGCAGATGGCAAGAGCTGGGCTGGCTCTCCCAGCCAGCAGCTGTGCTGTGCCTACACAAATCCAGCGTGGGCATTTGATCAAAAGGCAGAAAGAAAAAGCGAGAATTTGGTGCATCTCTAGCAGCCCCTGCTCCACTTTCTTGGAAGAGAAAGGCTGTGCAGTGCTAATGCCCATGTGCCAGAAGGCTGGAAACAAAGATAAAGCACAAAGGACAGACACTACATCATTGCAGAACCACAGCCATGAAGCACATGGATGAGTAAGTGCACCATTATCCTTGTTCTGCTGCACTGTACATTGTGTCCCTATATGGCAACACCCTGAACATCCACATTTGGTTTGGATCAGGTGTTCCTCATCACCTTGTTGAGGTGAATGATTTTATCATCCCTCCCTACCAGGCTTTGCTTCCCCTTGCCAAGTGGTGTGACAGCCCATGAGCTGAACTCCCATCAGCTGAAACCCGGCTGGAAGATGCTCTCCTGGAGTTAGTGTGTGCTTTGTCCACAGAAGCAAACTAGAGCAAACTGAAATCTCACAAGGTATGCACTAGCTGAATTTTGAGTCCTTAACAGCAGATATTTTCCCTTTTGTTCTCTCCTATTAGGATGATTTATGTGCAGGTGTCAGGAACATATACAAGAAATTAACTGTGTTTACCCAGTTTTCCTCAGAGAACTGATTTATGATTTACTGACCAGCTTTCTGTTGTTTCCAACTAGCCTTTTCCTTTCTCATTGTTTCCCACCTACTACTTTGACTGACAGAGTCCAGTCAGGATAGGAATTCAAAAAATTCTGGTCATCGTGTGACTATATACAAGTGAAAGTTGAAGCTTATTAGCAGGTCAGTCAGTAAAAATAATCAATTGCTTCTCTACAGATAATGTGATTTTCTCTGGACTTGCAAAATGCATACTATTTGACTTGATACGCCTTGTACTTTATGCCTCAGTGTGCAATGATCTTTTCTCACAATTAAGCTGGGGATAGTTTCTATCAATCTTCATAATAATCTTCTATTATACATTAACAAATGAGATGAGAAATTATATACCATTGCTCTTGTATTAGTTCTGTGAAGAAGTTATTTTAAAGTTCAAAGTTGCACAATGCAGCCTAATAACTACTAACTGCCTACAAATGCATGCTAAAGAATAAGTATGTAGAAGCAGAAGCACTTGTTTCAGCTCACAAGCTTTTTGAAACAGGAGGGGAAAGAGCCCTTCTGTTAAAGTGTGGAAAACCATCCTGTTGAAGTGTTATAATCTATCCATGGAAGGATTGGGAGGGATGATTTATTTGATTCCTCTGTAGAGGCATGTTGTAATCCTTACCAACTGTTATCAAATTTACCATAGCAGTGAGACTTGGTTACAGCCCAGGCAACAAAGATAAGGCATGAACACAAAGAGATAGGCTTCCTCTGAAGAGACCATAATGCTATAGCCACAGTTAAATTGTTCTCTAACTCCTGTCAAGCTGCCTCAAGACTGGGGGAGTCAATAAAACATCCCTATCACAGTCTAGAGGCTCATTTGTATTACCCAACAAAATCAGTCAGAACAAACATTTCATTTTCTACTGGCCTTGATGTAGGTTCCTCAATCATTTTCTCATTAGATATTTCTTGGATAACTTGTGATGTTCATTGGGGAACAACTAAGACATTTTACACACGATGTTAAAAGATTTTCTCGTGGTACTATCAGGGAACATTAGGACTTTCTAGACTCTGAAGCATGGAAGCTACTAAAACATCAGGAATCTGGGGATCCTATCTTTGGCAGTGTAGTAAATATACAGATATCAAATGCTGTGCCAAATGCTGAAGTCATTAAAAAGCAAGAATGATTTCTTCAGTGAAAGCACACATTCCTAGGTAATAAATGGCCTTTTGAAAAGCAAAGCCTGTCAAACTCATGAAAGTTTTCCATTACTCTGTGATCTTCCAGAAAGTGATTGATAAATAGTTTTAACTTCATTTCTCATTGCACCATTTAATGAACTTGCTTGTGCTTGGTTGCTCACCATTAAGTTTTGTAGGATGTGTCACCTGATCAGGTTCTTGTTTTATTTGGATGGTTCCAAAGATGTAGCCAAATTACAAGTTTATGGATGGCTAAATTTAGCCATTTGCCAGTTTAATTTTCTCAGACATGTCATTTAAAGAAGCCAGCATATTTTTCCCACATCATGCAATAGTATAACAAGTAGATAAAATTGCTACCTCTTCATACTTCGTACAAGAGACTTGATTCTATTAGGACCTGTAAAACTGACTCAGAAAACCTTAGGGAGACTTGAGAATCTCAGGGTTATTTGTGGGTCAAAGTTGAAGTAGAAAATTTATTCTTTCTAGCCCATTACATCTCTGAAGGAAGCTCCATGATGATGATACTGAGGATTATTTTATAAGTGTGGAAAAGAACATACTGGGTTTAAGAGCTGCCAGGAGGACTTTTGGTGTCAAACTTGGATTTTTGGGCACACAATGGTGTCAGCCCTTAGCTGTTCCATGGGGTTCCAGAAAAATTGTGGGTGAGGGTGATGCCTTTGTTTTTGATAGTGGCAGACAATGGGCAATTTTATCAAAAGGATATAATCTAGATAGAGGATCTTCTGGAAAATTGATCTTCACTGAGCACCTTGGTAGTGGAAACTGAGACAGTTTCTTGAGGCTGCCTCGGGTTTGGTCCAAGAGCAGTGTAAGGGAAGACCTAAGATCCCAGATGGACTATTCTGCTGGATTAGCTCCAGACTACACATAGTACTGCCCCCGTGTCTGTGCCCCAAGCCTCAAAAAGCAGCAACAGGGAAATGCTCATGAGCTGCTTGCACAAATGCCAGAGGATAGAGCTTGAGCTGCTGATGGGAACAACTGAAATTGTGACTGAGTTGTGATCTGATATAACTGAAAATCAGGCATGGCTTCAGAAGGATGGGGTCAGGAACAGTCTTGGCTATGCTGCAGCTGACTCGGAGACTTTTGTGGGAGACTCAAGTGTTTATTTGTGACCAGAATAGGATCATTTTAGTAACAAGCCCTTAAAAACATTTCTTGCCAATTTTCCCCTTTCATCCACTGAAAGGATTCTGTACTCATCTGCATCCATCTCCTTGTAAAAGGCTGTCTCTGTTTAATGACTATGTTCCACTTCATCCAAAGATTAATAGCAGCACAATTATTAATTGTGAATCTATAGCCTTTTGCCAAGGTAGGGAGAGTGTAACTGCTCATAAACATTAGCTCCAGATGAAATGCCAAGTTCAAGGTCTCAGCTGTGAAGCTGTGCTTTTAATTAATTTTCAGATTTTTCATTCGCTCTCAGAGATATCACAAGAATCTGCAAACACTCATTTAATCTCCATGGGTTGAACCCTCCTTTCATCCTCCTGGTGATGGTTTGTTTGCATAGATGACTGCATTCTTGAGCCCACTGGCACAACAGCCTTGTCAAAGGCCTTTGAAAACTCTAGGAGCCTTTTCCACAAAATCAAGGGTCAGGGGGACCCGCCACCTAGCAGCAGGATTTGACTGCAAAGACTCCCAGCCTAAGGAGATGCAGTAAGGAACATGGCTCAGAAAAAAACCCAAACCAACATCTAGGCACCTTCATGCTGAGAGCATCCTTTAGCCCATGTTGTTAGCTATTCCATTGGTTTTTGGTTTTTTTTTTATTCCTGCTAGAATAAAAATCTACAGACTGTCAGATAACTTTTTCACAGTGATCAACATTTCTGAGTCAATCTTCAACAAATTGAGATGAGTTTTTGACACTGAATGTTGCAGGGTTTTCCAGCCTCAGAATTTTCTTTTTCTTGGCAGTACGCCCATCTATTGGAATTGTTCCAGTTTTCCATGATTGATTATAATATAAATAATTTATAAATGTAAATGAATTGGAGAACCCTTCATCTAAGCAATTTTAAGCATTATGGGGTGCAAGTAAGTTGCCCAGACTTGTTGATTACTTATGCCAATGTTTAATCTTGGCAGATGTGGTCTTTTTAAACTATTTTACAATGTTTTGTATTATATAAAATAGATGAATTCTCATTTTATAATTCTCTTTATAGAATGTAAATATATCTAGTGAATATTTTAAATTTTCTCTGGTGCAATTCATCATATCTCTCTACCTTGAAATGTATTTAATCCTTGGTTAGGCGCTTCTTATTAAAAATTCCATCTTATTGTTCTTAATTATTTTGCCTGTTGAGATTTCACTGAGTTTTTAAATTACTGTACATTGCTCACATGACATAGCTGCTCCTCCAATTTTCCCTTTCTTTAAATATTCATTTCCTCTATATTCTTGCAACTAGGTCTCCTTATCAGTAGGAGGTTTTTTGGGTTTTTTGGGGTTTTTTTGGGGTTTTTTTGGGTTTTTTTTTTTTTGGGTACTCGTAATGTTTTGGGGTATTTTGTCTTTTTTCTTTATATATAAAGTTGGAGGGCTTGAAGTTTCTAGTAGTGTATCAGTAATTCCAAGTTTATGGCTCTTGAAGTTTTCTAATGGTTCTGGTAACAACTATTCTAAGTGAGGAAGAAATGTCTTTCTAACTTTTCCCCAGGGTGTATACTATGATTCACTTTATATTCTGAATGCACAGTCTAGATATATGTTGACAATGATTTTCTTCCATGGGTGAAAACCAATTTTAGTTAATGCTTATTTCCTTTTTGCCCCTTAAGGAGAAATTCAGATTTGAGTCAACTTACATTAAACAAAACAGGTCCCTTTAGTATGAAAGTTCTCTGTTCCATTTTTCTTTTCCGTTTTTCAGACTCAAATATTGAATTCCAACTTTTTGAGATGTGCAATACAACCCTTCAGCTTAAAATCAGCGTTGACTTGTTCATTCTGCACATTGTAATTGGAAATTTAAGGAATAGATTGTTTAGTTTTCCAGTGGGATAAAACTCATCCATCTCTTAATTTTACTTTAATCAGTTACAACTTTAAACTTCAAATGTTTTAAATTTATTAATCTGATTCAAATTAAACAGATATGTGGTAAGTATGATGGGCCCCAGCCTGCAATGTTGCATTGGAAAATGGAGATACCATGAGTCAACTTAGTAATATGTATTGTTGGTTTATTTTAAAGTGTATGGTCTTTGTGGAAACACAGAATCTTAATGACAGTGGTTTCCTTGACATATTTATAAATTGTAATCAGGCTATGAAAAATGCAACAACCAAGTCATGGTGCCAGAGACAAGGAAAAAGAGGCAAATTCCAGCTCAGTTCTCTCTCCATTGTAGCATGAGAAATCAGTATGTCAAGTTTTTGTGCAATCCTCAGACAGGCCTGAAAAAACATTTCTGTTTACATATTCACAGGCTCATCACAATTGGTATTATATTCCCTTAAAATTAAATATTAAGGGGAATGTACTTGAAAATTATTTTATATGTGTTGGTATTCTGGTCATATTCAGATGATGCTGGAGAAAAGGTCCCTTTATCCTGACCCCAGTCTGATATGGAGGTCTGTATCCCACAGCTGCCTCTGTGGCGCCAGCCTCAGCTGCCTTCAGCGTGCTACAGCTCTCTAAGCCTTGGTAGCAGACAGGAGTTAAGGATAGCCTAGTAATTTTTGCTTCCCTGACTTTTTGTTTAGTTTCTGTGTAACTATTTCAGTGTAACTCCTTTGCTTCACTGAGATTAACTTGTTTTGCATTTTTAAGCGTCTCAACATGAAGCCTAATAGGCACTAGGGCCCCCTATTTTCTTCAAAACAATAGATTTAAATAAATTAGAGTTCCAAACAAACCCATCAGGGTGTCAGCAGATGAATCTGGGCATCCCAGAAGCTGAAATGTGTTTCCTTGACACGTTTCAAGAGCCAGGAGAAGGCTCGTAGCATGACAAGCCAAAGGTCTGTGGGAGTGAGGTTGCAGAGCTCATTCCCTGGCACACAACAGAGCATGGCAACTGCAAAAATAACCTCCTCATTGTGGCAAGCAGAGGTAATCAGGATGCTGTAACAGGTAAAACTTCAAGTCTCTTCCTTCTCATTACAAAATGAATGGTGAGCCATTCATTTTAATCTTCCCATAATTCCAGCAAATTTTTCTTAAATCTGATCTGGCTTTTTTCTCTCATATATGAACACTGGTAGCCCCTTTTGTTTATTGCCTGGCCTCAAGCCTATGTATATTTATATATATGTGTGTGTATATATACACACAAGCAAGCATGTATATGTATATGCACACTTCTATTAGAAAAACATGTTCCTTTGTGCTTAAAGTTCCTGCATATATAATGTTGTGAGTGTGACATGTTTTGTGTGGCTGGACCAGTGCAGCTACAACTCCATATTTTCCTTTTATTTTAATGAATTTAAACAATTGCTTCTGGGTCTAGGCAACCATATGTCCCTTAGAGTGCCTCTAACAGCTGTGCCACCTTACCACCTCCCTAGATTTGTGTCAGCTGTTCTCACATGTTAGATGAATACTTATAAACTATGGCAAAAGTGGGCAGAAATATTGCTTTCCTTCTCATTGCAATCAGATCCCAACAGCCTTCTGAGAGACCAAGGTGTATGTGAGGTCATTTTTTCCTGTGTAATGACAAGGAAGTGAAGCAATTTTCATTTACGCTTTAGGGAAAGGTGGCAGCGTCTATCCAAGATTTTTCCACAGTTTGCAGGATCAGAGACAAGGTTGAAATAAATCACAGTACTGATATTCCTTTGTTTCTCTCACAGTCCTAGAAAACTTAGCACTCTCTTTTAAATCTTAGCACTCTCTTGGGGAGGGAAAATAGGTTTAAAAAAAAGTACTAATATGTCTGTTTCTGAAACCATATAATAATACCTGTATTTAAGCTTCTGCTTCTGGAAAAAAGATGCAAACTTTGAGGGTTTAGCAGTTTAACAGATGGTAGCCAAGTTCCTACCCTTGTACCCTCAGTAGCAGACAAGGTCTTGATGTTTGTTTTAGTGCTCATATTGCACCCTGCTCTGAAAGCACGGGGTTCTTTTATTGAAGATGAGTGATACTAACAAAGGGTTTTCTAAAAGGGCTGATAGTGCCTGCTCATGTTAAACTGAATCTCTTCCCTTTTGGACAGTAAGGCTGGGGTGTGTCAGTGGTGGCAGCTTTAATGTCCCAGCATGGTTTGGCACAGGCTCCTGCTCTCTCTCTGTGCTAGGGAGGCAGTGAATACCAGTAAGGCTGAAAACAGCCTTAAGGCTGGGCATTTAAATCTGCTCAGCCAGCATATTTCTGGCCCTGCATAGTAGAGCTGCTTGGTGAACCAATTTCCAGAGCTGTTCCTCTTCTCTCTACACATGCCCTACGTGGGCACCCACTAAACCAGGAGATGAAGGAGATGTTTATTTCCTCTTGAGAAAATAAAGAATGTATTCAGCTGAATCTGATCACTCCCCACTGAGGAAGTATTTTTTTAACAGAGCTGTCAGCAGAAAGCAGGAGTGTTACATTCAGTTTATGAGAAGTGAGTCTGTTGTATCAAATATCCAATGGTTTTGGTGGTGGTGTGCCAAGATTATGCATCTTGGTTTGCATGGGTGTGACCAACCTTCCTGTCTGTGCCACCCTGAGCTTTGGACTCATTTTGCTTTAAAATTTGAGCTTGCTTTAGTCCACCATGAGCAAGAAAGCTGACAGCTGCATCAGTGTCTGTCATTAAAATCTGAGAAGTTGAGTAGTGTGTTGATGGCAGCAGGGTTATTTTCTATTTTTCAACAAAGTGAAGGAAAAGTCAGATCAATTATGCATCTCACTCCTACACTACTAATGGATGGACAGACAAGGGTTTTTTTTTCAGCTGACACCTAGTGTGCTAAGTAAAGAGATTATTCCCCTCATTTTGATTCCTTCATGTAATGAATGATAAGTAGATGAATCAGTGGGGTAAAATGTGTGACACATAACAAGTTACACACTGTAATTTTGTGTGGATGCCCTGACACATGGAAGTAGGCATGTGCTGGTGTGCAGACTCGCAGTCACTTCTGATTGTGCCTTGATGTTTAAATAAGTTGTGCTTCCAACTGATTTCCCAGATGCTCTTAAAATTTTAGGATCTTTTCAGGGCACAGAAAACTCTTGATATATTTTCTTAATGAGCCTTAGAATTGAATTTAATGGGTTGTTGTTTTTTGTGGTTTTTTGTTTGTTGTTTTTTTTTTTCCCCAAGGAACAACATTCTATTACAAATTGTGATATTTGTAGTTATCTCCTAAACTCCCAAGCAGTGCTTTGGCTTGTGGGGAACTGCTCTCAAGTGACACAGAGGACAGGCATCCTCTTGATCACTGGCTGTAACAGCAGGGGCAAGGCTTTGCTTCATCACAAATAAATATTGCATTCATATTAATAAATTACCTGGCTTTTTATTTACACCATGGGTGCTGAGGAGGAAAGGTAATAATTTTAATTTATTTTTTTTTCTCGTGGAGTCCATGAGCCAATGATGTTTTGTGATATGGATGCATAGCCATGGATTATCAAAACTATTTAGTTCTTTGTTTGTAAATGGCCCATTCTCCAAGCATTGGTAGATTGATTCTGACCAGTAAAAAATCTTTTGTTCCATTTTCTTATACTCTTGTTTTCTGATCACATGGTCAAAAACTCTACTAATTAGTCCCTCCACTGACTTTCTTTAGAAGTACAAAAGTAACATGATTTTTTAAAAATCACTTTATATGCAATATCCATTTACTTTTTTAATAATCCAAAAAAGAACAGTTTATAGTTAGGGGATATAATTTTTTAATCTGTGGATTACAAAAAATTATTTTAAAATGTAAATAATGTTTACAACTAACCACCTCTGAAAGAAATGTCATTAGTATGTGCAGAGTAGAGACAGTTGATAGGGCAGTTAGCTTGCTAAGGGAAAGAAAGAAAAAATAATTTATAGTCTGTGGAACTTGGAAAGGTTAGTGGAAGGGAAAGGGAATTATACTTTGCCATGAAATCAATATCCCTGTTGAACCCTGTTTTCTGGTGACCAGTAGTCCAAACTGTTAGTTCTAGGCTTGCCTTTGGAAGGCATTTTGGAGATCTTTAAGACCAGGACTGTGAGATCAAGGGTGGCATGGTTGTGAAAAGTGCTCTTTATATAAAATGGGGATATTAAATCTGTGTTAAGAGTCTTCACACAGCTGAGTCTCAGAAATATTTCACTCAGCACTTCTAGTCCTTTAAGTGTCTCATGCTGAGTCCCAGAGGATGAACTTTGGAGATTGGAAAGGATCTTTTAGGTCAGATGTATGTTTGCTTTTGTCTGCACTCTAGCAGATAGTGTAATGTATCTTGTTAAATGGGATTTACTCTGGCTAAGTCTATTGACATCTCCCTTTCATCTGCAAGATAGCTGTACCGAAGTGCTACTGCTGCTGTGCTCAAATCCTCAAGTCTATACTAAATTTTATTGACTTGTTTCTGAAATTCCATGTTGTCCTTAAAACTGAAGTCAATCTCCTTCACTGTGACAGTACATCACATGTGGGCAGGGGAGTCCTAGAGCACACACTGCTGCCCCACACATGAGATCTGCCCCTGGGGTACTGTCCCCACTCTGGAAATAATATTTTGATTAGAATAAGGATTTCTTGGCATCCTGGACTGATTTGACTGGCATTTTCTCATTCTGTAAGGTTCCCTGCATATCCTGCATCTCTTTCGCTAATCTTGATTCCTTAGGCCTGGAGAAATGCCATGGTCAGGGAGATGCTCAGATTTCTCAGAGCTGCTCAGAGATGCTCAGGTTGCTCACTAGTTCAGGTTGCTCAGAGCCCCATCCAACCTGGCCTTGAACACTTCCAGGGATGGGGAGTCCCCATCTTCTCTGGGCAAGAAACCTCACTCATCCTGTGCCAGAGCTTCACCACCCTCATACTAAAGAACCTCTTCCCCACCTGTCTTAGTAAAAAATCCCTCTCCAGCTCTCTTGCACACCCCTTTAGGTACTGGAATATGCTATAAGGTTTCTCTAGATCCTTCTCTTCTCCAGGCTGAAAAACCCTGTCTCTCTCTCTGTCAGTCTTTGTAAGAGAGGTGCTGCACCCTCTGATCATCCTCATGACCCTCCTCTGAAGTCACTCCAACAGGTACACTTCTTTCTTTTGCTGGGGATCCCAGACCTGGATGCAGCAGTCCAGATGGGCTCTCACAAGAGTAGAGGGGGAGACTTATTTCCCTTGCCCTGCTGGTCACACTACTTTGGATGCATCCCATTGGCTATGCTGGGTCATGTTGAGCTTCTTGTCAACCAGCACCTCCAGGTTCTTCTCAGCAGGGCTGCTCTCAACCCATTCTCCTCCCAGCCTGTATTGGAGCTTGATGGGACCATCTTGTTGCTCAGCTGCATCCTGGGCTCTTCTCCCTTCCAGAAGTCCCATTGCTCCAGTGGCAGGTCTGTAGTCACCACACTTTTCCTGGCTACAGACGTGCAATGAATACTGAGGGAAACAACCACAGCATCTGTGACAGCAGATAAATGATTTTAGGTATGTCATTACAATTGGATGCCAATTGTTAGTGGAAGATCTGGATACCTTTTTTTCACCCATACTCATTCGGGAGTTAGCTGTCAGGAAGGTGGGATGACAATTCCTTCATTTTTATTTCCTTCTCCCTAAGAATCTTCCTGGTCTGTGCTATTATTCATTAATGTGTGCTCACCTGAACCTAACACCTTTTCTTTGACAGCAGCTGCTGTGGGGTGTTTCAGAGGGATGCATGGGACTCCAAGGGTTGATATCCCAGTGTGGTTCTGTCACTGCCATGTGGGAGAGCTGTTTTACTGAGACAACAGCCTGTGGCAAGCTGTTTCTCCAAGCAATGGTGAAATGAGACTACTGAAGTAATTAAGAAGTTGTTTTACCACTCTGGTGATCCCTAGAGAGTCTATTGCCATTTTTACATTAAATAAAGCACAGTTAGGTCTGACATACTGTCTTTCTTCAGAGTTCCTACCTGAGATGATCACAGTGAACAAATTAATCCCAGTTTGATCCAGTTTAATTAAACCATCTCAAAGGTGTTGCATTGGCTTGCATGTTTTGATCTTGTTATTATTTTTATTTATTGCAACCATATACCATTCTTGGTCTGCCTTTTGCTAGAAATACAGTTATTTAGTCAAACTTTATATTCCTAAATAAGAATTAAGCACAGATGGTATAACTGAGGCTGGTTGAGATACTTCCAATATAGGTTTGCAAACATTTTCAATCAGGCACTTACTGTTCTGTTCCTTGGGAAACTATGATTGTGATAAGAATGTCACACCTGGAGCATTTCTTGTTCTTTTTTCCAGATTTTTTGAGCATACCTGATTATTCTTTCATTACTGCCTAACTACTGTTATTACCTATTCTTTAATAAGTTAGATTGAAAGTACAAAATTATTTTATTGAAATATTTTATACAGTTTTGCAAAGATGGAAACCTTAATAATGAACTAACCACTTTGGCACAGTCATGCAGGTTAATAATTCAACAGTGCATTAGTTATGTCCATGCTAAAATAATTCCTTTTCTTCCATTTAGCAGAAAAGGCCTACTCTGGCCAACTTGGTAGCTTTGTATTTATTCATATGGTTATTATAGAGCTTGTTGTTATTAGAGTGCCTGAAGAGGTTATTATAGTGCCTTTGAGTGTCTTGAAATCAAACTGCATATTTACTTCAATAAAGCTCAATTGGTTTTATTTCCATTCCATAGACAGAAAAATGAAAAATATCAAATCTGTAATTCTGAGGTGGCCCAGCCTCTGTCCATGGGTTTTTGCCAATCTTGATCTGTGACTTTGGGCCGCTCTTGATGCTACAGGATAGAGAAGTTGAAACATCTTTTTGTTTTGTTTAATCCTACTTACACATCAGACAATAGGCAGCAAAGTCCTCCCTGTGTATCAGGTGAGTTACACACTTGCATTTGGAGCTAGGAGCAGATTCCAGTCATCTCTGGTTCCTTTATCAGCTAATGAAGGTGCAGGGAGCAAAGCTGTACACCAAGGGTCATCCCTGTACCTTGGCTCTGGACAGGTAGAGAAGCAGGTTCCTTAATCCTGCTTGTAGAGTTCTCTCAGGGGCTGTTGGAACTCTGTAGTCTGCCTTTGCTCCCTCAGAGCAATGCCAAGGGTTATGACTGAAGTTCATTCCAGTTAGATTTGTCACAGTTATTCTAAATCATTGTATTTCACAACTAAGTTTGGGTTGCAAGTGCAAAAAAATGGTAAGTCTGAATGATTAAATCAAGTCCAAATATATTGTTTTACTAGAAACCAAGTATTCTGCTCTGTAGTAAAATTCTATGGTTAATGCTATTTTACTATTTTTCAATAAAATTTGACCTCAGCAACAAAACTAAAAAATCTGATTTCTAAACACAAAATTTCCTATCATAACACTTGATTTAAAACAAAAAAGAAACATTTTTAAGGTGGTGCTTTTTGCTCCCCAGTTATCTTGTATTCCTTGGTATTTAGTTAAACTCATGCAATGTTTTGGTCTGCTCAAAAGTGCATATTTCAGAAGACTTTATTTACCAGAAAAAAAACTTCACTCAGCTCTAATTATTTGAGTTGAGATATCTTTGACCCAGTCTGAACCCGGTAAGTGAATTATTTTGCCTCTTTTGGTACCAGTGATGAAAATGTGACAGTAACAAGGCATACCTCTGTGGTAGGAGGGCAATGGCTGATTTCTACAGCCAGTGTACCACCTTCTGCTGAAGCTGTCATCTGCAGGCAAGTGATTTCTAGATCCATCTGTGCTATTTGTTTCAAGCTGTTCGGTAGCTTCTTCACAGTATTGTGCTGGTTTTTTATGGCACTGCCACAGCAACCTAATAAATCCTCTCTGCCTGCCCAAATCAGATGATGCTTAAGTTTTAGATGTTCCTATGAACTTACATATTTTCTCATGGCTTTCAATTTTTTTTTTCTTTTCTGAATTTGACAGGTTTTCAGCTCCAGTAGGAGATAAGTATTCACTGAGGGAATTATAGCTCTGTCTTCATTTTTCTGCACTTTCCTACTTCTCATCCTCTGTTCTGATTTTCTGTTTCAAAAATAAAGTCACTTTTGCAATTTCTTTGTAAAGTATTCTGTGCAACCCTTGTTCTCCAGCATTTTTAGGAATTCATGTTGCCTTCTTAATTGACCTGTCATTTATTGACTGTATCTGTAATTCTTGGATGATACTTGGTAACCATTCTGAATTCTGATGAACAAAGCAGAAAATTTTAAATCTGCAATACTTTGGAGACAATGAGCTGTCTGCAGGAAGGATGCAATTGTTATTATTCAGACTGGTTACTAAACTGTCCTTGCTCATCAAGCATAACTATGTATTTTGAATGTGAGTTTGATTTGGTCAGCTCAATCTATTACATCAATGCTAGAGTGAAATTAATCTTTTGACATAGACAACTGCAATTTGAGATAAATTGAAACTGTGTTAGTGAAAGGCAAGATACCAGCATAAAATCCTGGCCTGTCTCATTGCTTAATTAGTTTTATAAATATGTATTTTTACAAAATTGAGACAATGGTTTTGAAGATCTTAGTTCTTTTTCACTCTGTGAAGTCATAATCCAAGCTTATCTCTCTTTTCCTTCCTTTTTCTCATGTAGAGGTTTTATAAGCAGATCATTCTAAGTTACTGGACTTTAAAACCAGATATGTAGGTGGCAGTAATTGCTTCTCAGAAGCTGAAATAATTTGCTAAAAGACATGTGTTTTAGTTTGCTTTTTTGCTGTTGTGTTCTTGACATGAGTCATTTCTGTTTGGTACACAATTGTGATAAGTTTTCTGCCAAACTTTGTATCTTAATGTTGCCTTAACATCCATAGTTATACTATTCTTTGCCTGACTGAAGTTTTCAAAAGTAAACAGGGCTGAAAGAGTTAATATATTAGGTTACAGTCTCAGTTATATTACTAAAAACAAAGCTGGATGAAGAATCATTTCCCTGACATTTCTTCTCCTTAGTCATTGCACATGATCTGTTAATAATAACCTCTGCTAGATAGACCTCTACCAGAATTCTCATTATTTGTCCTTCTCTCTGCCCTCAAAAAGAATATGGTAATATCTGTGCAAAGAACAGCCTGTAGAAGGTTATAGAGACACAGGTGGATTTCCCTTGGAGGCTCTCGAGAAAGGGTTTTCTTGCTAGTGTTCAGATAGCCCCATTTAATGGATCATCACAATGCTATAAAGAGTGTCTTATTGTTTAACAAAACCCCAGGAATTATTCTTAAGCCAGATCAAGTCCAGATGGATGAGGTTTTTCACAATGTTCAAAGTAGAGAGCATCATTTAAAATATTGAGAAAATATGCGTATGTAGTAAAAAGGAAGCTGTTCTGTTAATCTGTTAACCAAAAAGAAAACACCCTGCTCTGTATTAGCCAACCTGTTCACCTAGGGAGATTATTGGCTCAAATTTTCAGGAAGGCATTGTTTTCCTGTGTGCTCATGAGTATCACTCAATGCAGAACCTTCCAAGTGAATTGCATTAGACTTTGAACCTATTTCCTTGGAGTCTCTACGTGTATCCAAATCTTGGTTTCCACATACATTCAGATCTGCCTCTCCTTTCCTTCCCCATTAAATCTACACTAATGCAATAAAGAAAGAACCTAGCCCTTTTTCCAGGAAATGATTACTGAACATTTACCCCTTTCAGAAAGACTAAAAAAAAAACCTCTGACTGATCAAGTGCTATCTTCTGAACATGACTGCCTCTGTTAAACTTATTAAGGGCAAAATACCTCTCCCTGGCTCCCCAGCTCTCACAGCCTCACAGTAAGTACATTTCACTCTGAAATGTCTCAGGCATTTTATTATCAACTACTAAATGGACAGATATACTCCAGGCAAATAATACCCATTAAATGAGCACATGCCTTCCATTACTGGTTGTTGATTTAGAGCAGATACTCTGTAAATTAGCCACTTTAGAATGATACTCAGTGGGTTTCAGACAGACAGTCTTACAGCTGAGGGAAGCCATAGCCAAGGTTTTTGGGCAGAAATAGTTATAGAGCCAAAAGACAGCTATTGAGAGAACTTTGGTGCTCTTAAATTGCTCTGTCTTCCCTTAATTTGGAGATTGGTCAACATACAGAATTGGAACATCACAGCAAACAATTCATACTTATGCAGTGGCAAAGGCCCGAAGTGCAACACCCCTTCTGATGGTTGAGGCAGAAATGCCCATGACTTTAGTTCCCCTTCACTCCACAAAAGTGAAATCATGTTGATTCACAGAAACAAAAATAAAAGGATCGTTCCAGCAAGTCATGCTCTTGAAAAGTTCAACAAAGTGAAATAAGTCTCGTCTTCATGCTAAACCCTGAAATACTTCCAGGTTCTCCTGTCTGTGAATTGAAGTTTTGGTTCTGTCTGTGACTCTGCATTTGTAGACAAATGTTTCTAGCAGATGATTTCACTGGAATTCTTAGATCAAAACAAACTGGGAAATCCACTGCAGTTTGTGTCAATATCTACTACACAGCATGTGTGGCTGCACAACATTATTTTCCATGCTGGCGTCAGCAATGGATCAGACAAGAGAACAATTACTTTTACTCTAAAATTGTGCCTTCTATTATAGTGTCTTCAGTTTTAATGAAGATCAACTGTGACAAAGCTACAAGGAGTAATGGAAGTACCAGAGTGAAATTGCTCTTTGAAAACAAAAAGCTGTTTAAAAAGTCACAAAAGGACTGGGGTAGCTATGAGTGAATTTTCTACCCTAACATTTTGGCATTACTCTGTGGAACCTTGTGCTATCAGCCAGGAATGAAAAATTGCAGTTGACATCTACACCTGGCATTTGTCTCCATTAAGGATTAATGCAGGGACTCTGCTCTCTTTGCTTAGTCTCCACCTGTCAGGTACTCTTTAGGAGAAAAGAGAGGAGGGAGAAACCAAATAAATTTAGGCTTCCATATTTTGAACCAGATTTTCTAGTGAAATCTATAGGCAAATATTATGCTTGCATTCTTAAGGAAACAATTTCATTGTGGCCCTGCCTGTCTCCTCTCCTTCAGGGCTGCTGTTTCATTCACTCATCTACTATGGAAATTTTCTGCCTGTATTTTCATATCAGGAGGTAGAAATTGATTTTTATACCTGGCCCATCATTCAAAGCTGTGTTTTAATAGAGAGAGGGCACTTCAATGTCTCTGACACATTGAGGAGGTAAAACGCTGCTGAAAGACAGAGCCTGAAGAGTCCTTCTCTCTGTGATGGGAACAGCAGTTCCATGGTGGAGATTGAGTGAAGCAGGAAAGCTGGAAGGTGGCATCTCTGCATGTCTCAAAGGAACTTCCAACAGACTGCCAGCAGTGAGCCTGGTAAATGGTTCCAGATTCCCCATCTCCTCCTAACTCAGAGGATAATGTCCAAGAGCTTTGTCATGAAGGGAGGTTGTTTTTTTCTTGCATTGAGCAGGAATGGCTGCAACTTAATAAGGCAAAGCAGAAGTATCACATCCTCTGACCTTTAAACACATTGATGTTAGAGGTTATCCATATCTTAGGTGCACAGACTCCATGTCTGCTTGTTGTAGCTCCCAGGAGCACTCCTCAGCTCCTAGAATTGGAGACACACTACAGCAGTAACCCAGCTCTGTAGTATTTTTGGGCAATTATCCCCACAATGTAAACCTGGGACAAATTTTTTTCCAAGGGTGATGCTATGGTCCTCTTCCATGGCTGAGTTATAATTGTCCAATGAAATGTGATACTTTTCTCTTTCACTATGGTCACTGGAAATATCTTTGAAAAACAGGATAGAAAGCAGTAAAAGAAATAACACGACTTAAATCTGTTAAGCGGTTGCTGAATAGAAAACTGAGAATTGTTACAGCAACAGATGAATGAGATTTTTAACAAATTCATGTACCTGAACCTTAGAACCCTAACACAGCTGTTACTGTGAGAAATGTAAATGGTACCTCTTAGTCTTATGTGTGCTTGCACTTCAGGCTGACCAAAGCTGAGTGCCTGTATTGCTGCCATCATAAGCCCAAGCTTTCAAGACCTGTTGAGCATCCAAGCCTTGGATATATCAGCCCCACCCACGGTCTGCTCTAACTGGGACATGGTTTTTGGAATACACTCATTTGTCCTGGAGCCCATGTGGACCAGGCTTCCATCTGCTCATGAGGTACTGTGCAGGCACACCCTAGCTGAGTTTGCCTTGTTTTGCAGGCAGCAGCAGCGTTCTGAAGATCACAGGGATCTAAAGCAGATGGCAGGTGCTGCACCATCTCTCACCTGGCATGGGGCATGTCTAATCCACTCACTAAGAACCAAATGTCAGCTGCATGAGCCTGGATGTGAACATTCCTGCCCCTTGTGATATTAAAACAGTAGCTACTACAAGAGTAGGAGTTGTCCTCATACACCAAGTGGGAGAAGGGATTAGAAACAGCCACTAACAAGGCATAGATGAATACATGTTCCACTAGAAGCCAACCAGATATTTGACCTCAGGTTCATATTTCTGTAAACATGTATCTTGGCAATGTATAATTCAGTTTCTCTATATGATGCAATAAAAGCCATTTCTCATTCATCTCAGCTGCCTTGTTGTGTTATGTTACAAATGATTACTGTTAATTCTGTGTTTAATTGTGCTTAGCATAATTTATGTGCTATCCAGCAACTTTAACTGTTGGACGTAGCAAAATATGGTTGTTTTCTCTTCTGTTTCCTTCTGCTCCTCATTTGTGGATGCTGAAAGCAGTTGGACCTGTTCCATGTGACTGGAAATAATTATGGGCATGTACAACAAATTCATTAATCTCAAGAAGGCATCTCATGCAGCTATGCTTGAGTACCCTTCATGAATTGTCTTCATCTTTCCTGTCCTTACAAAATTCCTTTCTTTTAGTTTTCCATCACAAACCACTTCTCTGAGAATCTACCTTCTTTCTCTTCCTAATGCAGTTTGGAAGCAAAATATGTTTCAGCTAAAATTGGCAAGGATTACATGTTTCCTAAACCAAAATTCCTGTCCCAGAGATTCTGGAGAAAGGGAAGCCCTGCATCCTTCAAATGCAATTGGAGCTGTAGGACTATTTTGTACAATGTG
This sequence comes from Aegithalos caudatus, assembly GCA_013389925.1. NCBI lineage: Eukaryota > Metazoa > Chordata > Aves > Passeriformes > Aegithalidae > Aegithalos > Aegithalos caudatus. The sequence goes on from WEIU01014746.1 coordinate 99,884, forward strand.
AGACCAAAAGGGAGCAATTTTGCTCAGTGTCATTGTCCCTTACTTTTTAAATATATTTTTCCTGGGTTCTAAATGCAGAGCAGTCAGGACACAAGTATTTTATTTTGTAAAGTTTAATAGTCTGAAAATAATCCATGTATTTTCTGCTAGACTCACTTTTATTTTCCTCTTGGTTTTGCCTTTTTAATCCCTGTGAACAATTTATCGGTCTTTTGTCAGACTAGGAGTAAACCTAGTTCCATTGGTGCCTTGAAGCCAATGTTGTATGAGTCTGTTCAAATCTTACCCTCCAAGGCTCCCAAAGTGCTTGAGTAGGAGTCCACATGAAAAACCAAGCCCAGGCTGGGGTGCTGAAGTCAGGCAGCAGCTATGAAGTGCACCATGGTGGCTTTCAAAGAGGGTAAGAACCATGCATCCAGCACAGCAGCAGCAATGTTGATGTCTCAGTACATGCACATTAGTGTATTTTTGTATATTTCCATGCCCTTTCAAGTCTGAGCACAGGGCCTTGTGTGCATAACCTCGTGGTACAGCTAATGAACTTTCCAAGGTAACGCAGATGGAAGTTGCTCCTCCATCTCAACACCAAATCTGATAATGCCCTTATCATTGCCCTTTAAATATACTGGGTTTGATCATATCAGGGAATGTTTCCAGCTTATCCATATTCAATTTATGTTACTTCTGTTTCTTATTTATCAAAAATACACTCCTCTGTGTGAAAAAATGAGATCAGCACTTAATGGAAAGAAGCTTTTGAGGATGTCACAGCTGTTATTCACTGAAATCTGCCAAACAGAATAATGACAAAATAGACGTGCATGCACTGTGTCTAGTGTGATTAGTCTTCTAATGCTGAGGATGTAGGGAAGAACACCATCAGCAGGTAAAATGGATCCCTGGGTAAATATTTGAAGAGTGCAAGGTTAGTCTGAAATACAAAAAAAACATACAAAATTAGCAGGTTTTTTTTTTTCACTGCAGATTCTGCTTTTATGTATATATTGTACTTTATCTTGAGGAGGGACTGCAGTAAGACTGCATGGAGAGGGAGTGATGGCAGAAGCAACTTAAGTTTGGTATGGTAGGTTATGATTAAATCCCTACACCAATTAGATTTTGCAAAGGTGCACTTCAGGCAGCACTCAGAATTATGGCAGTAGAAATTCAAAAATCTATTAATCTTATAATGCACTGTAGACCTCTCAGCACAACTGATCCAGCTGGAAATTAAGAACTACACAGCTGCTCACCAGGGGAAAAAATGCAGCCACAACAAAAGTGACCTCAGTTAAGAACTTAGTTGTATCTTCTAGCCAGTGTTGAACAGGGATCTAGTAATTTATCTGATTTCTGAGTTCTTGCCCACTTTTCTGTGAAGGGTTTCAAGTGGGACAAAGAGCTTTCTGTTTGCTTTTGTGAATGGGCCCCCAATCTCTGCTCTGAACCTCATTAGATGGATAGTGCTTTCACAGTCATGCCTGGGAACCGGATTTCATGATCCAGATGGTCCATTTGAGGTCTATAAAAGCAAAAAAATATCCAAACCATAACCTACTATTTACATATGCAGATTGATCTTCCCATCTTCTGTTTCACAGAGGATATTTCTCATATTTTCAGTTTGTCACTACAATTATGGCTGGTCAGAAATGTCTCAATTTTTAAATTATTATAAATTGCTGGTTAGAGTTGTTTTTAAAACCTCTTTTTTTTTTTTTTTTTTTTTTTTTTTTTTTTTTTCTGAAATACCCCAGTAGTAGTGCTATCAATAATTATCATCCCATAATGGAATTTTCAGTTAAAAGAAAGACAGGCACAATATTAGATGTAGCCTGGAAAATCAGCAGAATTGAAGTGTGGTGGAGAGCAGCCTTACACACTGCATGCTGTGTATTGTTAGTGATTGGCCCAGGTACCTTCCTGCAGACTATTGTGAGCTGTATGTACACATAATCCCTATTCCTCCCAGTGCCCCCTATCAAACTGAAAAGCTGTGCAAAGTCTTAGGTTCATATGAATTAAAAACTCTTCACAGCTTACAAACATTTGAGGATGTGAAAATTCTTTGTTAGCAAACTTCAGCTGCCCTTTCCTGATCTGTAATCCTACCACTGCTTACATGTCAGTGGAAAGTTATTTTGATTTGAAAATCTTGTTTAGGAATTTAGGAGTTTTTCTAGTGTCACAGTCCCAAAATTGGGGTACATTAAAGGACTGTGTCAAAAACACATGGATAAAATTTCACAACATTTATTATTGAAAGTTATCAACTATGCTGGCATCTTTTGTGAGTGGACCTCACTAGAAGGTCATAAATAAGTTTCATAGAAACATTCTAGTTCTTCATTGAGTATTCTTTATTTCCAGCCTAATCCAAAGAACAGATTTGATTTGCAGAGAGGAGAGTGGTGTTGTCATTAATTTCTAAATGAAACATGAGGATGGAAAACCGTGTGTACATAGATTTACAGTAGGAGCTGGGGCAATAGACTATCCTGTAAAGTATCCTGGTCAAGTATAATTTTCTTTAAAATGTCCCTTTTTCTCCATAACGGGTGTCTTTGGATAGGTAATATTTTGGAAGCAAGGAAAAAAATCAGCTGTTTCAGTAGGGACACACATTAATTTAATTGTTGTTATTGCATATTTCCATATAAACAAAGTACAATCTGCATTATTTTTCTAGTGTCATAATATTCTTTCTAGTTCTATAACATTCTTCAAGGTGAAAATCTCAGCTGTTTTCTGTTAGTCTCCCACCTAGGAAGATTCAAAATCAGTTTTGTCAGCAGCTTGTTCTTGCTGGCATTGAGATTATATTTTCTTCCCCCTCCCTAAATATTCTAATGCCTTTTTCTGTTCCCTGCCACAGCTCCACTCATGAACCAGCCATGCAAAATTAAAGATTCAAGGCTTTATAGCAACAGGAGTGCCCTAGAAAAAGGAAATTGGGTATCCATCCAAACAGCTATGTGTTAGAAACAAAAAATATTCCAAAATATTATGGAGATCTTTGCACAAATTTGGTTATGGCAGGATTTTGCACTAACTGACATGGAGTGAAAAAGTTATGTAAAGGGAAAAAATATAAAAGGGGGGGGGAAGAGTAAGTGTTGATGTGAATGTAGCAGACTTTGTTCAGTTTCTTCACTGACTTTAGGACTTGAGAGTGTAGAATTTCATAGTGTCCTAATTAGGATGCCAGGGAAAGAAATTATTTAGATCTTTGTTTAGTATTCTGTAGAAGTGGTAAGTCCTCCAAGAATGTCAGTTAGATCCATGGACCTCTCCAGGGAAGGAGGAGAGCTAGGGAAGCATGATGATTATTTAATGCATACAAATGCTGGACAAGAATGGTTATATCTAATGAAAATGCTGCAGGCGTGATAGCCACTGTTTTGATTTGTCCTGTACTTTTTCTCTTTGTGGATGTCTTCTTTGGAGTTGTAAATGTACAATTAATGCAGATTAGAAATGTGCACTAGCCATATTATTGAAAGTTATCAAGGCATTAGCTTTCAAAATTGAGTAGCAACTTGAGGTTGAAGCTGTATAAAGGCTTTCGTGTGAGGAACTCCATCATACAAAGCATTGAAATTTATTTCAATATTATTTTATTAGAGCTTTTTAATTACTATGGACAGATAAGCAGGTCTGTCCATTATCTTTGCAAAACATGTATTAATAATGACACTCAATTTGTAATGATTGCCACAGAATATTCTGTCCCTATTAGGAGTTTAGTTTAAGCTGATATGAAAAAGCCAATCTTCTACAGGGCAGAAGGTTCCCCATTCTTTTCCACTGGGCTCCCAAATCACAGCTGTTTTTCCCAGCTGGCTGTCAGCCCTCCCTTAAGCAATACAGCCAAAGGAAATAGAAAAAAATCCCTCCCAGAGCACATCCGTAATAGCAAATTCTGAATGCACACATGGTAGACAGGACATTAGTAACCTTTTTTGTTTTAAGGTAATCCTGCTATTTATAAAATGTGAGACAAGGTAATTTTGTAATGTAAAACTGTACTTTCAATTATTTACAGATATTTTTGTGAGTTCAGTTTTATGGGGTTTTTTTTAAGATCCATAACATGAAGCCCAGCAATTTATTTCGAAGCATAACTTTGCTTCTTAGTGGGATATTTGTAGCTATGATAAGGCATGAAAGAAGAAGATACATTCTCGTTTATCCATCCTCTTCAAAAAATTAAGTGTCAAGTTCTAACACTGAATTTGAACTTGAAATAGTGACATCTTTCCTGTAATGCTACAGAATTCACCAAAGCCCTACGTGTAATGTTCCTGGTTTGGAGTGATATCCAGAGTTATATATTTCAAGCAGGAGTGATATTTTTAGTGCATAATCTAAGCAAATAATTATTTATATATTGTTTATGCTACACCCTTCGTGTTTTATCTGTGGGAGAGCCCATCTCTGTATTCAGAACACACATTATGAAACAATGAAGAAATTCAGGGTTTGCTGTAGTACCACAAGAAATACCAATCTCACTTTGTAAATGAGATTTCTAAAGTATTGCTGAGAAGATTTCAAATATCTACATTGGCTACAAACAAGTTTTTGTCCTTGAATTATCTCAACTTCATTTAATTCAGGACAGTTCAATGTTTGCATTATACCTCCAGAGCTCTCAGAATCTTACATAGAAAAGGGCCATTAAAATCCATTACTCTCCCTCTTCTTTGCAGGTCAAGGCAGTATTGTTCCTTAAATTGCATTTTTCTGGCATTTGCCTGGCCTTGGTAAAGATTTGTTAGGCTGATTTTAAAAAAGGACAGCTACAGGAAATGAGCTACACAGAATGAAGATGAGAAGGCTTCCAATTTTGGAAGCTGATAAAATTGGGTTGTGGTATTCATGCCAAAATGTGGCAGGAGCGTCTTGAAAATTGCATTGGGGATGACTCCTGCTGATAAGAGTAGAATTGCAAGTAAGAATGTCCACTTGTGTCTTCAGGGCAGGAAAACATGAGTACTTTATGAAACAATCAAGCTTTTGGCCTTAAGGTTTTGCAGTTGTGCACTGTGAGGAAAGAACAACCTTTTAGAGTGCTGGTACAAAAGTGAGAGAATATGAAATTGAACTCTTAGATGCATCTGTTCAGGTTTTTTCTCCTGAACTCTGAGTCTTAGATACTATTCATACAGTTGAAAAAAAAGTGCAAGATATGGTTCTCCTAATTTTAAAAGTAAAACAGATTTTGGGTTTTATATGGAAACTTGTAAGATTTCATTTTTGTCTGCTGACAAATGGGAAGTGCTTTATCTGAAGGAAAAGTTAGGAATTGCACAGCCAGCAGTAGAATGGTAGAAAACTGGATTTATGCAACTGAAGATACCCTTACTTTCTAATTCTAATGCAATTATTAACAAAATATTAAAAATTAAGATAATTTAGAATTTACCAGAAATAACTAATATGATAAGTGTTCTGCTCAAATATCTGTTTTAAAAAGTTTTGTACAGCTTTTTATGGCTGCAGTATGTGGGTCTTTTTATAAGTTGCACTTCAATGAGGAAATGACACAGCTGTTAAAAAACCAGAGGTAACAAATGTAAGAGTTTACATAAGTGACATTAGAGAGTTTACTATGATATATGACTCAGATTGGATAGCTGGTAGGACTGTCTTTACCTAAAATTCCCTTCTTTTATTATGTTGTTTTATTATTATTATTATCATCATAATTTTAATTTTTATGAGCTGCTTTTGAAATATGAGCAATACCCTCCATGCTGCCCTCAAATTTTTAAAGCCACAGCTCCTTCACTGAAATGTTAACTATTGGCATCTTTCATGTGAGCCTTTTATTTTACAGTCTCATCCTGTCTTTAAAAACTTTTTCTCCTAGATTAATGCATCCTTTGTCTTCCTCTTCTCTGTAAATCAAGTTCCCCTGTAAGTCTTCATGATTACCTTTTAGAACTTTGATAAGCACTAGGAATAGGAAAAGCACCTAAAATACTATTTTAAATCACCACTGTTGGCATGTGAGGTAGTGTTTCTTGAAATGAGCAGGGCTCCTTGTGGTTGAGTTCCAGTCTCTCAGCAAAAACCCCAGGAATGCTCTCCACTGCTGAAATCCCTCTGTGCAACTGGAGCAGTTACAGGCAGTGGGTTCCTCATGCTGAGGGAACTGTCCCTGTGCTTACACACAGCATATGTGAAGTAGTGTCACATATTTTGAGTTTCTGTCATCTGGAGAATCCTGGACGAGCATTTCCTGAGTTCCTTTGCCTTTTTTCTTGACAGAGGGATTGTCTTCCAAGAACAGGATTCACACCAGTCTGTTAGCAAAGCAAAACATTCCATATGGCCACACATTCCTCCTCACTGTTTACAAAGAGGTGCCACAAATGAGTTGATGTGCTCATCCACCTCCTCTGAAATACTGAGGAGATAAGCCCTCAAGTAGGGTGGGCAGGAGATACAGCTCCATGATGTGCAGCTTCTGGGGAAGGAGTTGGAGTAGGGACTGAGGGTGAAATGAGAACTTGAAATAGAGATTGTCACAAATCCAAACCTCAGCACTGTATGGGCTACTACGAAGGAAATTAACTCCATCCCAGCTAGACATAGTACACGCACCAGGAATGTTGAGTTTGCAAAGAAAATAAATAGCTCCTTCCCCAGACCTTAAGGCTATCTGCACCAAGCTCTACAAACATCCTGGTAAGATTCCAAACCAACTTGTCAGTTTTCTCCAGCATGTAGAGCTGGACATTTTCTGCAGGACAAATTCTGAAAGAATTGGTGACACCTGTACAAACACACTTGGCAGTGGGGTTTGTGTGGGACTGATTTTCTCCTGATGTTTACTTAGGTCATGAATGAGCAAGCAGCAAAAGCATCTTTCCCTCTGTAGAGTGATCTCAGTTAATTGGCAAGCTAGAAAAAAAATAGGGAGAAATTTCTAGTCATGGCAGTCTGCTAATGTGATGGTTAACTGTATATGGATCTGTACATTAAAAAGAAAGTTCTTAAAGCAGCTCTTCAGAGAAGCAATATACTTGGAGTAATTACATGTAATTACACATGTAAGCCTGTGAGCTGGAATTTGCTGGCTGCAGTTAGACATATAAGTCAGACCTGAAAATAAACCATTTAAAAAATTAGTCCTGTGCAGAAGACAAAAAGAAAAAAAAAANAATTTGTCTATTGTTCATACACCTGAACACCTGCTATATCCTGTGAGTTTTCTGGGTTTCCAACAGGACTGCCTTCCATGTGAGTTTTCTCTCCAATAGACTTCAATGTAAGGGACCAGAAACAGGGGCTACTTAACATGAATGCTGCTGGCTGTGTGTAGAAGGGTGCTCTGTAGTTTTTCTTCCCTGATATTTGAGAGAGAGCAAGAACTAGCTAGTATCCTGGAGCTCTTCCTTCAATTAATTACTACTCATTTTAACAAAAGAACATCATCGAGCACAAAAGAGAACAGGGTTGTGAAAACCACATTTGTTCCAGTGACTTACAATGAGCTTTTTTTCCTTCTTGTTTTGATTTTTTTAAGTTAGCAATACAACACCAGTAGGTTCACTACACCTCAATATCAAGCTGCTCTCAATTCCACTGTTTTCTGTAACTCTTGAGATGGTGTTTGAATAGGGCAGGATGAAGTATGTTACTCACATACTCATGGTTAATTCTCTTTTTATATGCTTCAGTGTGTCCACTGCAAAGGAATTTCAGTGGGACTTCAAACCAAAGCCAAGTGGCAATTAAACTCTGTTGCCTCTTTTCTGCTTTTGTCTCTTGCTCTAAAGGTATTCAGCATCTCCTTAACATCTCCAAAGCCAAGGGTAAGCCTGAATCAAGAACAGTATTGGTTTATTTTCCTCACCTGTAGTTGTATTATACAGCTCTCTCTAAACACATACTGTGGAAGTCATATATGATATATTGTGGTTCAGGGAAATGCCTCCTCCAGCCTTGGTAAACTTGTGTCTGTTGCTGCAAAGATCCTCAGAGCTGGGAAAAAAAATGTAAGGGTTGAGTGGGAGTTCAAAGGTGAAGTGACTTTCCAGAAGAAACAGAACACTGTGATTACAGTCTGGAAAGCAAATAATTTGAGGTTAGTTCTTGGTGTATTCCTCTGATGGTCCTTGAGACCAACTTTGTGTGAGGAGGTGTGAAGAACAATTGCTGTTTCCCTGGGATGGAAATGTGGTATATTGAGGGAATTTTTTCAGAAGTTTCTATTATAATAACATAAGTAAAGGGTGGGGTGAAGAGGTTCTTTGAGTTTTCCTTTTATCCCTTCAAAAAAGTATGGGCTGATTTATTTGTCTGAACTGATATCTGTGGTATTCTATTTATCTCCAGAAAAAATGCAGCTAAAGCTGGCACAGGTATAAAAAAAGTATTTTTATTTTAAGCACTTGTCCATCAAGTGTCTTGCCATAAATTCATTTCAAGTAGAGAGACCACTAAGTGACACCTTTTCATCACTATCAAATTTGATTTGGACAAAAGACATTGACATAAGACTCTCTGACTTGGACATCACTTGTGAAGCACAGACCTTTTCTATCCCTGCACATAATTTAAGACAACAGTTGTGGTCTCAAATATAATATATTTTGCTTTTATTAAAGAAAAATCTGGAGACTTGGATGTCAGCTGCTCTTCTGTCTGTGAAAAATCTGCTTATCAACTGGAGGAAATAGTTAAAATGGCTCTTGCAGAATGGCGATACTGATCTATGGAGTCTTTTATAAGTACTTTTAAAGAAGGCTGGTAAGCCTGACTAGTCTATTGATGAGCAATTATCACTGTGCAGGGTTCTTTCTTCACCTCAGACAAGTTTTTTGACAAAATTGTGATGGGACTGTACATAATAACAGTTGAACTACAGAAGAAACTATAATTTCCTAAATAGAACATGGGGATTACAAATGGCAGTTCAGAATAATGAGCAGGGATTAGCTAATTAATTTTTACCTGTGCACACTATATTCTTTCTCTTGTTCCTGTTTTAGTTAGAAGACTCAGACATGGGTGAGATGTTTTAGATTAAAATAAAAACTCTCATCTTCAAACTCAAAAGTAATTATCATTTTTTGAAAACTTTTTCAAGGCAGGGAATTGCAGAATTACACTTTTGCATGTTCTCACAAGTTCCTTTCTCTTGGCATGCAAGCAAGTTGCAGTCATCATAGAAAATGTTTTGGCAGTACCTTCCTGACACTTCTGTGTGGGAGGTGTAAGAAGAAATAGGGAGCTCAGTCTTTGCTGCAACCATTCTTTCAAGAAGTGATTTTTGAGGTGGAGTTGCCTTCTGAGAGCTAAGCAATGGGGGTTGTCAAAGATTTCCATAGGAGAGAATAGCAAGAGTTATAAAATGGCCTTTTAAAAAATATTTATTTAAAATTTTTACTACATGAGCAATAGCCTGTTGTGAACAGACATGTGCTGTGTATGATCCCTCTTCCATCCAACTCCAGCCTCCTAGAAAATTCTGTGCCTCAGATGCTTTCAGGGAGGCTTTCCTGGCTGGAGCCCTTTGGGTGGGGGGCAGCAGGGAAGCCAGGAACGGGAAGGAGGAGTGACTGCCCAGTCACAGCTGTTTCCTCCTCCATGACACCTACAAGCCTTGGTAAGACAGGTTTCTTTGGACTCTGCACAAATTCTGCAAGGTCAAATGAGGAGTGGATGGTCTCCACTTACTCTGACCTCATGGGGCTTCCCAGCTGTGTCTGAACTCCCTCTCCAGAGCTTCATCTCACTCCATCCTCCCTGTCCAGGCATGGTTCCACAGCTTGGGATGATGCCACTTCCCATTTTTGGACTTATTCTGGGCAGGGCCAGAAGCTGGACTTGATTATCCTTGTGGATGCCTTCCAGCTCTGGATTTCCTGTGATTCTACTGTGATTCTATGATTTCTTTTTGCTTCCTCCTACCAGGAAGGAAGATATTTACAGTAATGGCCACGGCCACATGTGTAATCCCAGAGCACGACCTGAGCCCATTTTGAATAAAGGCTGGAGTTTCCTCTGTGGTCTCTTTTCAGCAGGCTTGCCTCCTTATACTAACCCTGCATAAGTGACACACTGTTATCATGGCTTGTGTAATGGTAAATACTCTGCTGGGTGACTAAATGACTTGGTCTTCCCCATGATAAAAAAAAAAAAAAAAAAGACTCGAGAGGGAGGAGAAAAGATGTCTTTTAGAGGAACAGCATACAGCCTGAGAAAGAATGCTCTGTGTGCAAGGTCTTTCAAGTGTGAAAGTTTTAAAGGCACAGGGATGAAAAGGTAGTAGTCTAAAATCCATACATTTCATTTTTTGAAAGAGAAATATTTTCCAATCCTTCTAGTTCATTAATTTTTCCTACTTAGTTTCTTCCATGTCTTGAGGCCACATGAGTTTCCAATTCCCAGACAACAGGATCAGAACCACAGTATTTTTTGTGACCTCCATTCCATCCACCTGCACATGGCACATTTCATCTTTTCTCCTTGCTCCCCTCCTGCTCACTGCACCCTTTTGCATGAGCTGACTGGACACTTGGCTATTATCTTGCAATTACTTGCCCCACAAACCACTGAATGAAAGAGTTCTGCAGCATCCAAAAATGGAAACATTGGCACAAATATTCATGAATAATTTCCAAGGAAATGCAAGGAAATTGCTGCAGTTCTATTGAAACTAGATCTAAAAAGATCAACCTGTGCTTCCACTTCACTATTTCCAGCTGCCTCATGCAGACACTTCCCCTCCTCATCTGTTCTGTGCTTCTTTGTGCTCCAGATCCAGGCTGCATCTGCCAGACATGAGCTCTTCCCAGCAAAACTCACTCCCTCCCATGGATGCTCTGCTCTCCTGAAAGGAAGCAGGCTTATTTTTTGATTCAGCTTTTACTCTCTCAAGCCATATCTCTTTCCAATGTGTTCAGGAAGATGTATTTCCACTAAATAAAGACTTGCTCTCCTTTTTTGGAAAAGAAGATCAGGGAGTACTTCTGTTTCAAGTTATGACCCATGTTTGGGGTTTAACTGTGTTATTTAACTGTTTCTACAGTTACCAAGGAATTACACCTTCATTTTCCTTTTTTCTTTTTCCAGACATATCTACATTAACCTTTGAATGTGAAATGTGTTTATCTGCCAAGGTTTCTAGTGGATACCAGCTCCAAAATTGACTAAAACGGTTGTCCAAACCACTAAAACAGAAAAATACATGCAGTTCATTACTAACTCTTGTCACTAGGCATGATGGTAACCAATGGATTTGGGCTGATTATTGGCTGATTTGAGAGGTGTTTGGGATTTACAGGAGGTGTCAATATTAAGACTTGGTTTTTATTTGATGATGTGTTGAATGACTTCCAGGACTGATGTCATCTAGCAAGAGGAAACTGTTGAGTCATCCCATGTAGTTATAAAAATTTAAGGCTCTTTTTGGAAGAATCTCTTTTTCTCACCATTACGATAGTATTATTCAGGGGAAGAATAAGTCACCAAATTTAATTCAAACAATCTTTGTGGGACAAAATTAAACTCTGTCCAGAAGTTGTAGCCTATAGAGTCACTGGTGGTAACTGTAGTTTCAAATCTGTTTCGATAAGTCATTCTGCAGATTTAAATTAGTTTCATATCCTTTTGTCTGACCTGATCTCCTTTGAATGTGCTTAAAGAAAGTATTTTCTCTGCAAGTGTGGCCACAAGGTTGAGAGTTAGTGCTAGAAAACATCCCTACTAGAACATGGAAGGGAATTCAAGTAATTCAGATGGTTATCTATGCATAAGTAAGTAAAAATACAAGTAGCCTCTCTTCATTCAAGTTTCAACTGGAGTTCACATGACACAAATATCCATGCATGGATATTTGTGGGCCAAAAATTTTAATTGTTCTTCTACTGGACAATATGGTGAGTTCCCAGTAGGACTTGTGCTCATTCCTCCTTGAAGCAAAGAAAACACAACAGGATCTGCTGTAAAAATTGCAGCTTGGAATTCAAGATAAAATATGATTTTGTAATTTTTAAGAAATGTAATATTGAAAAATGTATAAAAGCTGTAAAATTAAAACAAATACATAAACCCAAATGAAAAAAATCACACCTGATTTTCTTGAAATTACTCAAAATTTCTTCAGTGACATTGAGCCCAGGTAAGAGATGAAACTGAAAAACTGAGCTTCACTGTCAAAGGAGACACTGCTAGCCTCTTATTGTACCTGTCTATTGTAACAATTGTTCTATTCTACCTGTGCAATCTTTACAAGGATTCATCATCCTCCAGTGTTTCTGCTGATGAAGAACCTGTACAACTGCTATTGTTAATTATTTCTGGAGGCACAGTTTGGCACTGCCATACCAAATTACCAGGATATCCATACCTCCTGGAAAAAACTCAGATCTCATTATCACCTTGTAATGCAATAACACTTTCCAACCTTTTTTGGAAATCCATGTTCTCACTGTGAACTTCTATGCCATCTTAGCAGCTAACTTTTCTGAGTTTGAAAAAAATCTGTGGTATATATTTATTTATATTAATGCAAGCTTGGAGAAGTCAAAAGCCCACAGTTTATCAATATCTTACTGGTTCATTCCATCTAGGACACTTGCTTGCTATGCAATCTAGGCAGTGGGGCAAAGAAGAAAATTAATCAGGCATATCTATATCTATATATATATATAGATATAGAAATGTATATAGCCTGTCCTTGAGGAGACTTTCTACATAATTGTTGTTTAGTCACAAGTTAATAACAATCCTGTCACAAGATAATGGGACAGAAACACAATCCATTATTTGCATTGGACAAAATGATTGGTAGGGCTGTTGCACACCGAGTGATCTTGTACTAGAAAGGTAATGAATTCACATCTGTCCTCTTCAGTGCCATGAGCCATTTTCTATGAGCCTGAAACACACACATTTCAGGATGTCCAATTTTAGGGGGTGGTAAGATCAACTCTCTAACTTGATTGAGTACTGATGCTGCAGGAGTTGTAGGAGAAGACATACCAGTTGTACCAGGGTCAAATGCAAAGGACAGATCAGTCTTTGCCAGCCAATTTATTGACACAGATGATCTACTTTCAATCCTTGCTCAGAACCAGAACTGACAATTTCAAAGCATTTCTCTGAGAGTTCCCTTTCTGGACTAATATTAACAGCAGTCTCAAGCTAGCAGATTTCAGAGCAGATTAGTTCAATTTGAAAAAGATTTAGAAAAAAACGTGGCTTGCCCAGGCTGTTTAGTGAGCTTCTGAGACAAATACAGTTATCTGTTCCTGGTTCTCCTGGGACTTATTTCTTCTAATCAACTGGCTACAATGCAGGTGATCCAGTCTTCTTCTGTGTTAATCTCTACTAACTCATTAATAGTTCTTTCAGAAATTGATTTTAGGAGAGTGTGAGTAAATTTTCAGCATGCATTGGAAATTGTCCCTCCATTTCCAGCATACAATTTTATGCGTTAGTTAAGACCTGAAAAGGAAGATTCTGTCAAATAAGACCCTGTCCTCAGTTGCCACTGCCCCCACTAATAATTTCAAAGCTTTCACTGTGGGAAAGAGGGATCCAGCTGATAAGCAATTCTCTCAAAATCCTTCAGCTTCCATTTCTGGTTTCAGACTAGCATGTCTGAATTAAAAATTCTATAATTTCAAGAGAATGGACTTTTTTGTAATTATCTTATTTTGTAATTGCTGCTGCATATGCTGTTCCTGATACAGTTTACTTGATAGTTCAAGGTAGCCTGGATATTTTAGTGAGGAACTGACTCATCTTTGGTTGCTATAAACAGTACCTGTAGTTGTACTTGGGCTAGATCTGATCCTCTGGCAATTATTAAGAGAATGAAAATAGATCTTAGCTTAGGACAGAGAGGATAAAAGGGAATAGGGAACTATGTAATCCTGAGTAACGAAAAGGGAGGTTATTTTCTTATTTGTAGAAAAATTATTTCTGTTATCCACAAAGTATAGTATTGAATTAGTAATTCATAAATATAATAGTAAATTAGTATAATATAAATTAGTAATTCATAAATAGTATTGAACTTAGCAAAAGGAAATAGTTTCAAATGATTTATGAGTAAAAGTATGGGGGGCTTTAAAATTTTGTTCCTCTTAAGTTCACTATTTAAATGTTTTAAATAGGTTCCTCCTCATTACTGCAAGTCTTCTAAATTAAAACCCATTATAGCTTTGCTATAATGTAGTTGCTTTATGAGGTACCATAGCAAAATTCAGACTGCATCCTGCCCACAGTGTAATGTGGGGATGTATAGATCCCAGGCCATCAGGAAGCTTGTGGCGGATCTTTCAGCACTGAGCCTCCTGCCTGAACTCCACAGCAAAGGTAGCACCATAAATATTTCAACATACATCAAGAGGAAGCAGCACTTTATAGTTATCAGTGCTGTGTTCAACCAAAGCCAGTTTGAAGTTACAAATAAGATGGTTTTAAGTCATTCTTCTAAATAACTATCAAATCAGTTATTTTTCAGTGCTAAGCAGCCACCACCACCACCATCCATGGTTGTCTTTTTAGTCACTTTCTTTCTGTGGTTGTTTTCTTGCTCTTACCTTCACAATAACTGCTTTCTCTCTGCTCTTTGCAGAGTAGGGCCTAGCATTTATGATAATAGTATTGACAGCAGTTGTAAGGATGTTTTTTAAGCCTTCCTTGAGTGAGCTCCCTGCTGCACAGCAGCTTTCAATCACAAGCAGGACATAGTTGAATTATTCAGATAGGATTTCACATGCTTATTCAGTTCTGCCACAGAGGCAGTGACTGGCATGAAATCACCTTAGCAGTGGCTGTTAGGACCAGGAATAAGGAGCTGAATAGGAAGTGTCACTCCAAGCTGACTATCCTGTAATGCCTCATGGAGAAAGAAGCTTTTAGGGCTTGACCCTAGAGGGCTGAAAATCATCAGTCTGTCCCTTCTTCCTTCCCTATCCCTGTCTGGATTGACACTGGCATAGGAAAAGCTTGCTCCCCTTAGGATGTGGTGGTTAAATTTGCATTACAAGTCTCAATGAGTACTTGTTCTATCTCTAAGGCAGTCAGCTGCAGCACTCAGCCTGCCTAGTGCAATGGGCTGTGGCTTGGGCTCAAAGGGAACAGATGTTTTCTGTGTTGCCTTATATTGATCACCTTTACAGATATCCAGCTTGATACCACTCATCTCCCATAGAAGGAATTGTTCCTCTCTTTTGCAGCTGGTGGAAAGTAGGCTCTGCAGGTTTGATGTAATGTTGTTTGAAATACACATCTCTTCAATAGTCTTTGAGGAAGAGCAGTAATTATTGATGTTTGTTTACTTAACTTAATAGTCACATCCATAGACTGTTTATTTCCTGGCTGAAATTTTGGGTTTTCTATGTTTACACTCCTGAGCTCATTTTTTCCTATGGATGATGCAAAACACAATTTATTTTGCACTCTACATGAAGTGGTTATGGCAATGCACCTGCCTCAGGTGGGTGGTTTATATACTTAATCAGCCAACCTAAATTGCTTTGAACACAGCTCAGTCTTGCTTGCAGCCAGCAGCAGGTGTAGATTAGATGAGCATTTTGTCTCAGCTATTCTGGTTTAAATTAAGACAACAGAAGATCAAATGTAAAGCAAGGCACAACAGTAATGTGATGCAAGCTCAAAAGGCTTATGCATTAAAATCATCCGGGACCAGGTTCAATAACATGAACTACAGCAGTGATGAAGTAGTGTGCAGAACTTTCATTGAATACCAGTTGCCACTGTTTTGTTTGAAGAAACAATTTCAGATCATAAAATAAGTGGTTCTTTCTCATGACCTCTATAGATTCAGCTGCTGAGATTATAGAGAACTGTATCTTAGTACTTATCCCATACTCAACATTGGTAAAGTAGGTTATATATATGTTACTTGGATTCTAAAGCTTTCTCTACTTGCTGTGTTCAGAATGACTTGCTTTTCTACATAAAAGAAAGCCATGGAATATTAATATTTTTCTTCAATTATTGTTGAAATGACAGGTTTTCTTACTTCTCCTGTCATGTCTGACTACAGTGAATCCCTCCTCTGTTTCCCTAACAAAGCAAGGCTCCTATAACCACGTTGTCTCAGTAGGCACAGGTTTATCCCTTATGTCTAGCCACATACATTTGTAACTTGTGAGCTGCTTTCAATTCAACTTGACAGAGCAGGATAGATTGCAAAGGCAATTTGATTCTTCTAAGACTGGGGAAATTAGGGATACAAGAAGCTGGAGGAATAGGCAAGTGCTCTGAGGAAGGATTTGCAGCATGACTGACTTGCCACTCCCATGGGAGGGGTACCCTGTAAGAGCCTTGCCTGGCAAAAAGCTGCTGCTGAAGCTGGATATCAACCATGAGATACCTGGACATCCTGATTTATGTTGTTCTGTTGATTTTACTCACCCCGTTCACAGGAGTCAGGAAAGAGTTGGAAAATCCTGCCTGATGGACGTTCTGCATCCATCCAGTTAACAGCTATACAGAGACAAACCTGACTCTAGCTTCCTGTGATTTCTCTTCCTCTCTGCCTGTTTCCCCTCTCTCAGAGGAACTCTGTTCTCTCTAGCCTCAGGAAATTCTGGTATTTGTGTGGCCTAGGGCTTTTTTCCTCAAAAAACTTGCAGTATTCAGAAACTAGTAATCAATGCTGCTCTCCATTGCACCACAAACAAAGGTCCTATGTCCTAAGACCTGTAATTCCACTCCCATGACCAGCACAGATCTATTTGAAGTTCTCTTTAGTTTAACACTATTCGTTGGTTTTGTCATGGCTGAGGTATTGCCTGTGTATCTGTGCTGTGTAGAAAAAGCAAGGATATAAAATTTAGGCAACACAAAGGTGTGTTGGAAAAGTCAGCAAAGACGGGTCCAGGTTTACTTGCCTTAAAGTGCTGAAACAATATGTGAATAGGGGGAGCAAATTCACAGGGTAAATATTTTTCCCAGTTATTAATAAATGCAGATGAAGTTGTTTAATATTCAAATGCTATGAAAGCCTTTTGCTCATTGTCATGAGTGGTATGTTTTTGATAACACAAAATAAGCACCTCATCCTCCACCACTACTCATGCATGCACAATTCTTCCCATTTAATTCAGCAAGACTAATTATCTGAATTACTGACATTAGCTTGAAGCTGTGGATTTGCAGATTGAGTATTGAGTCTCTGGCTTTCAGAACAACTTCTTTAAAGGAATTAGTCATGTCTAAGTACAACAGATCTGTCAAATTGCATCCCCTGGCATTGTCTGACGTTTTGCTTGCAAAGCCAGCCTTGTGCAAGACTGTTCTCGTGGCAATAGACAGTGGTTATCCTAATTTTATAGCTCTGACAGCCCTAAAATGGCTCATAAGGGTTGGGCAGTTACCTCACTAGCTGATTGCAGATGGTAGCTGATAGCACTTCACTTTGCTTTCCACCTCACTGATGGACTTTGTCATCCTCACTCCAGGGGTGCCTGCTGTCTATCTGCAGACCAGCTCTTGAACTACCCCCATTTTGGTTTAACTTGCCACGAAGGCATGAAAACTTCAGTTAATGCACAGGCAGACTGCAACCCCCTGCCTTGGCAGAAATGACATCACAGAGAAGGGCAGAAAAGAGCAGTACTTCAGGAACTGGTTGACAAGTGGTGTGGGCATCACTGCCTGCAGAGTTGCAGCTTCTCTGGGACCAGCTGGAGCAGGTACATCCTTGGAGTTTTACTGCATATCCATTTAAAACAAAAGGTGATGCTTTATCCTTACACCCCTGCATTTTGCTATAAGCCGAAGAGTTTCAGTAACTCTGTCATGTCTGTGCTGCTACTGAGGAAAATACTGGAATGTTTAGGGTCTGGAGCACTAGCTTATCCAAGGCTGAAGGGTGTAGAGAAGGCAGGCAACAGGGACAGGCCACGACTGTGTTTAACCAGTGAGGTCTTTAGTCTATACATCACTTGTCACTCCTTATCTTTGAATGAACTGTTCATAATTAAGCAGTGTAACTAAAGATGTGAAATCCTACATGGCAAGTACTGAACTTGCACCTCATTTATCTCTTTCAAGTGTTTAATGAATTTTCAGCTTCAGCTAATGAATAATGGCAATTTCAGGCCCATTGTCCTACGCAGGGAAATTAATAATGGCCTAAGGATAGTTTCATACCTAGGAGCATGGTAGAGATTACCACAAAGCCAGAATGTAGATTTCTTTCTAGAAGATCCAACATTATCTTCAAATTTGTTCCAGTTAGTGTACAATCCATATTCACAAAGAATCCTGAAAGCATGACATGCAGAATCTGCCCTTTGAGGATAAAAAGTGAGTAAAAATTGCCTTCCTTCACCTACCCTACAATTAGGTTATCATACATTTTGTTTTCCTCAACAGGTCATCTTTATTCATGCAGAAATTTTGGCCAAGTTTGAAAAAGTTTTTAATTGTCAACATTATATTAATAACATATACAAGAAACATGGAAGCTTAATCCTGTCTTCAAAGACATTCTGAAATAAGATACATTAATGAATAGGAACCAGGAAACTTCCAAGCTGAAGAACGTGGTATAAAGAACATTTGTCACCATGATTTTCTTTATAGAAAAGGAGCCATGAATGTTTCCACGATTTCCTATCTCTGTGGAGTAAGAAAAAACAACTCACAGTAGTAGCTATGGGTACAGTTGGTTTTGGCATTCAAGACCAAGTGCAGAAGGTTAAATGAGGAAAGAGAAGTGTTGACATGAATGGATGTGCACTACAACACCTACTAAAAGTGTTTGAGAAAATGGAAATGCATTTGAACAACAGAAGTATACCTGAAGCAAATGTGCTCTACTTCTCATCTATCCAAAGTTACCAATTTTCTTTTCTTATTCACCTCTTAAAAATGAAGCTAAAGGAAAACACTGAGAAATAAAAATGTGGTTTACTGTCACAGAAGCAGAAATGTACATCTTCAAACAATTGTTTAGTCAAAAGAATGTTTTACCTGAAACACTAAGCACTTTTAAACCTGCTAAATGTTCATGGTTGGTTTTCTTCAACTTCTTATTCAATTTACCATGACCTGCATCTCAGCTCTACTTATGAATATAAAATATGCAGTGTTTATGCAGAGAATTAGTGTATTAATTTTGGGTTTAGACCCAAGTGGGATGAGATAAAGTCATCTTATCAAATACATAATGGCAAATACATAACATGCCATATCCTAACACGGCCAGATACAAGATGTGAAGAATTTAATAGCTTGTTGCTGGAGGTGAGTCCCAGACTGCTGAAGTAGCTCAATGTAGGATCTGATGTTGATGCTAGAAAAGATGGAATAAATTGCTTTTAGAAAATAATTTAANTTTAAATATCCTGTCAACAGATGCAGTCTTCAAATTTTCCAGCTTTTGCAAAAGTTTTCTTCTGGAAGTACAACCCCTGAACCAAATTCCTGCATAGGCTGTATAGGTTTTCCATTTCAGAACTATCATTAATCAGGAAAAATAAGGTTGAAAAGAATTGTTCTACTTTATCCATTATGATTTTTGTAACTTCTAGCTTGATGCTTCTTTCTTACTATTTGGCTCCTCAAAAGCTCTGGATGTCAATTCCTGTCACATTAGCACTGGGAAGTTTATTTCAGTCTGTGAGTTAACTAGCCTTGCTTTGAAATCATAAACATATTTCAGTGGGAGTGCCTGTAAATGTGTTTATGTCAGTGGCTTTAGTCCTGTCATATGACAATCATTAGGATTATCTTTCTGGAGGCATAACTCATCCTGGAGTCACCCTGGCAGCTGCTGCAATCACAGCCATCAGCCACATGGATGCACAACTAGTAATTAGACACATGGGATTTTTCTCTGTGAGGAATTTTTCAGATGGGAAAGACAGTGGGATTTAACTGAGTAAAGTGTCTTCAGGTAAATTTGTTATAAGGAAGAAGTGACTGCTGCTACCCACCCATATCAGTATTAGAAATTGTGAGTGAATAACCTGGTGCTTCATTCCAGTTGCCCAAGGGCATCAGCTGAAGCCTCAGCAGGAGGGAAGGTAAATTATGGCTTTTAGCTATTCTGTCCTACTTTGCTTCTGCTTAGAGTGAGTAAAACTGGTGTCACCTTTCAGGTGGAGCAGTCCTGGAAAGTTTACTCTGAGACTCTGCAAGTCAGATTCCTAGCTTATTAAAAAAAAAAAGGTATTTTCAAAAGCTGCATTTCAAAATGAAACTCATTTTCAAAAAGAAAGGTACTTTTCAGTCAATAAAATTCAAAGCATATTGAATTCAAAGTGTACTAGAAGTTTACCCATTTTCCTATAGCTGGTTTCAGTCAGACTAACAGATTGCTGTCTTAGTAACTATTTTAAGCACTGAAACTGTATGAGTTTAGTTCTACCCGCTCCTGTCCATTTTTAAGGACTGCAGTATCTTCACAGGAAAAGTGTTCCACAGGAATAATGTGTGTATTGTGCTTCTCCAACTGAATCTTTTAGTAATTGTTCCCTAAATCTGACAAAATTTTGTCCCAAAAATGTGTCCAATTTTAACACAATCCTTAATTTCTCTAAGACAGTTTGCGACACTTCATTTCATGTACTACTGTGCTGATCTATAAATACTGCTTTTACCAACTGCTATGTCCTGTTCTCTGTTTTGTTCTGCTGAGGTTTTATTCCACACTGAATACGGTTTTGTTACTGAAATAGATGGAGTTTTTTATCTTTTATTTTTCTCCTCAGGGATTGCTTTCTGTCCGCTTTGTAAATCAACTCTATAGGAAGCAGTTTAGCGCCTGTGGACTTTTAAAAGGGTATATATTTTTAAGCTCTTAATGAGCTTTTCCAAAACATATTTAAAAAAGAACCCACCACAAAAAANCACATTTAAATAACTATTAAACTTGCACAGTAGAAACAAATCTTCTTTAATTTTTCAAGATATAATTGGGTTTTTTTACTGTGTCAGGTTATGACACTATAAACCAATTGTCTGCAGTGTTGTATGGGTCAGTTTTACTTACTTAGGTACACACAGGCTCCAAGTCTATGAAATGCTTTGTTGAGAAACCCCACTGAACATAGCTGTCGAGGGATTGAAGGCAAAAGGCTTCAAGTCCATGTAGTATTTTGCTGTTTCTCTCAAAGATGCCCACGATTCACTAATCTGAAGCAATTCAAAACAGAAAGGAATATTCTGAGCTTTGATACTGAATAAATACAGTCTGTGACTACTGAACAGCCTTGCCCGTGTTGATAAATCAGAAAAATTTCCTCCCTTGACCCAAAGGATTTGCGTTAAACATTAATTCCAGACCTGTGCTTTCTTTTCCTCAGCAGGTGCTGCAGGAAGAAGGAAGAAGGAAGTAGATACCTGCTCAGCCAGAGTGTGTCCCCACGTGTTCTGGCTGCTGCCCGAGTCCCAGTAGCTGGGGGAATACGGGATGTGTCGTTTGAGACGGATGAATTGATTTGCTGATTCTTCTGTCTGAAAGGGTGCTCCCAGGACACTTGAAACAGAAGCTGACAAATATTTGCAATGTCAGAAAAATATGTTAGAATGGGCACTTCAAAAATATGCTTATATGCATAGAATGGGGTTTTAAATCTGTAGCTTAATTAACAGATATCAAAGGTGGTCCTACCTCAGATTCGCAGAGAGAAACATTTTTTAGGCCTGAAGTTAATAAAACAAATTCTCTAAATCATTATTTTGCTGTTGAATCTGAAGTAAATAAAGTTACAATCTAATTAAGGCACTAATTTATTTTGAATGCAAAATTTTTTTGCAAAAATCCTCTTAGATTGTAATTGCACTAGTCTCAGGTCCGCTGTGAGCCTAAAGCTTTTTTAAAATAACACAAACCCTACCTTTGAATTCATCCATGGTTTCTGAACCACCTGGCTTATACTTGATATTTACTCTCATTAGTATCAGCATAGAAATTGCATGCTTGGAAATTACTTTCTGAACAGAAGATATTATGCTTCTAATCTTGTTATTGCATTGCTTCAAATAACTTCTGAGGTCACCACAGATGCAGAAGGAGTCCTTGCAGTTCTTGAAAACAATATTCTTCACAAGAAAAAGGTCAGAATTCCTCTTTAGCTTCATATGAAATGCTCTGGTACAGAAAAAAATCTTTTCTTTTTAGTCTCAAGTGGTGCAGACATAAATTAATTTTGAGACATAAATTAATTTGGGGCTAAAAGAGTCCAAAACAGAATGTCAGTCCAAATCACAAAATTTTTAATGAACTAGTGATTAAGATGGAGCTCAGATCCATCAGCCAAGCTGAGGCCAGTGTCTATAAACAGCTGTGCTCCAATTTAGTGAAGTGGGTTTAAATGGACACCTGAGTGTGACCTGCACACACTTGGAACATATGGCCAAGAACTTGGACCCTTGTCTATTATGTCCTGGAGCAGGAGCTCAGCAGGGAAAGCTATCATCTCACTCACAGCTCCCCAAGGCCCCGATTCCTGAATTTCTAGAGGGAAAATCTAACTGGGAGTATCAAATGTTTGCTTTCATGTGCAATGTTCAGCTGAATCCAGTTCACTTCTAATTATTTCTGGTTTTCCTGATCATCCACAGTATAGTTGCCTTTTAGTTTTGGGTTTTTTTTTAATAGAAGAAAATGTTTGCTGAATGCATGCATGTAGAAAATGCATGAGCTAGAGTGCTTGCTGCTCCCTTTCACTTTGTTTCTTTTCAGTGCCAAAAATGCTTAAAAAGAAGATGAGAAGAAGCTTGGTTATGAACAAAAAAAGTGAGGGTGGTTGTCATCTTTGCTCTCAATATAGATGTCAAAAAGTACTTTAGAAAAATTACTTAGCAAGCAATCACAGTCCCATTAGTTCCTTCCTGCTTCAATTTCTTCATATTCCAAGCTACTATAATCATAAACTGGAAGTAGAAGTTTTAGGGTAGGGAGTTTTCCAGGAATACCATCTTTAAAAATGTTACCAACTCCATGGAAAAAAAGGTAATTTCAGACATTTGATGGAAGGCTGGGAAAGAAGAAAATATATTCCATGCATATGTCTATTAAGTTGCTATACTTGTATTCTAGACCTTCATAAGAGAAAACTAAGCTTGTGCCAAATTTCAGTATTTTTCTGGCAATTTACCTTTTCCAATAGAAAAATCTACAAGATGGTAATTTCTCTTTAGTGAATTTGGGGATTTTTTTTTTAATATTAAATATTTTGTAAGCTCATGATTACATTTCTGGACTGAGATAACTGAACTGGGATCAGAAATTGACTCATTAAAAGGCTTCAGTTTTCTTTAAATGTACATATAGTTAGTAAGAGCCATTAAACATTACATTTTATCACCAATATGTGTTCTGGCCCTCCAGATTTGAAATAAACAGGGAAAAAAATCATTAAGCAACTCTGCTTCTTGCAGGTTTGTTTTTGGTTTTTTTTTTTGGGGGG
>WEIU01014746.1:123316-191431 GCA_013389925.1 Aegithalos caudatus
TTTGGGGGTTTTTTGGGGGTTTTTTTTTTTTTCTGCCAAGAAAATGAGAAATTTCTGCTGCTTATTCAAAAATAAACTTGTCATTCCACTGGTGGGACAGTGAGGTGTTATCTTGGCTACTGTGGTGCAGAGAGCTGTATCTTCAGGGTATTAATTTTTAACATAGAGCCTGCTCTGGCTGCATCTGCATCCAGTGAGAAATGCCAGCCCTAACTATGCTAAGTATTCACTTTTATTGAAGTGCACTTGCCTGCTCTGAGGAGAGGCAGGTATGCCAGCTCTGCTCTTGGCTTTTCTTCTCACTGTTGACACCCAGTTCTTATTCTTTTCTAGCTGCTATTTCATCTCCTGGGAGCCATCTCTTCAGGACTTGTCCCCAGCTGCTGGGGCACTCCAAAGATGCATAAGTACCAAAAGAAAATCAGGTAAGTGCCTTTCTACATCACCTAATCCCTCAGGCTTATTTCATTCACTTTTTGTCTTGCTGTAAAGATTGCTATAAATCTCTGAACGTGGCAAACTTCATTCACCTCTGGAATAGCTCCAGTGAGATCATTTCTAGCATAACCAGAATTATCCCTGTTGGACTTTCACTGTGGCTGCACAGACACACAGGGCTGCACCTTTTCTTGTGCTCTGGCAGAGCTCAGAGAAGGCAAGGTCTTTGCTCTAACATAAGTCCTCAGACCAGGTGTCTCCATCTGAGCAGCCCCTCTGAATACAGTGTAGAGTTTTCACCAAAAGAATTATATCTTGTTTCAATTCAAATTTCTTGGACAGGGTGTAATTTTCCCCCTCCTTTCAAACAGCTTAGCAAA
Source organism: Aegithalos caudatus (assembly GCA_013389925.1). NCBI lineage: Eukaryota > Metazoa > Chordata > Aves > Passeriformes > Aegithalidae > Aegithalos > Aegithalos caudatus. Next base: position 124,135 of record WEIU01014746.1, read on the forward strand.
ATATTGTGGAAGGGTTTGCTTTATAAATGCAGAGTATTCCTGAAGGAGTGCATCTTGTAGAAGATTAGCATACAAACCAGGAGACTGGAATTTCAGAGCATCTGATGTGAGACTAGAGGGAGTTAGGAGCAGGTGGGTGATAATAAAATGGCTCATAGTGCCTAAAGTAGAGCTGCAAAAAGATGAAGGATTTCAAGTTGTACTGAAAACAGTTAACTCACCATGAAGAGCAACCAGATAGATTGCATAGTGGGTTTTTTTTAATCAGTACTGTTTTCCTATCTTAGAGAAATATGTGATTTGAAAAGCACTTTTGGATATAAATGTCCCAGTGGGAAAATAGGAGAAATGTGTGTGGAAGGTGAACTATTGCCAAGGTTGTATCAGCTGTTACCAGTTAGAGTGTTTCCTTTCATCATCTCTTGAAGATTCACTCAGTGTTCTCACATGAAAAGCAAATTATAGAAAAAAATTGGCTGGTTTTAACAAGCAGATGCTTAGCTCATGTCATTATTGCCTTCAGCACATAGTTTTGTCTATCCTGTGCACCTAAAGACATTGTCCAGAGGGAAAACTTAGTAGTCGTTATTGCTACCATGCCTTCTGAGCATCTAATTTTGGATAACTATGATCTAAAACTAAACTTGAAGAGAGATGGTGGTACAACCTTGTCATCTTTGTCAAAAAAAGCAAATGTGCACCTAATTCAGCATTGAGTACATAAAAAAAGCCCCAAACCAACGACAAATGTCTGATTATGAAAAGGCATATCAAATATCTTGGAATGTTAAAGTAATAAAAAATATCACAGTATAGTGAGCAAACTGCACTCAAAATAGAAAATCAACCTGGATACATCTTAAATGACTGTGCTTTAAAATCTCTTCATCCTAGACTTGAAGGGAAACATATCTCTTTACAAGGACAGTTTTCTAGGAAGCAATATATTCAGCTGGGTGCAGCCACAAAAGGAAGATGTATTTTTCTATCAGCTATTACCTATTTAATTTATGTAAATTTTCTTTTGTAGAAGTTAAGTAGCAAGAGCCATTGTGTGCTTAGTAGTCTGGGGAGAGCAGGCAGGCCACCATTTGCACATCTAATGGCAGAGTTTAAGGATAAGAAGACAAATCTTCAAACTTATAAGATATGCTTCTTCTTCCACTCTCTACCCCAAAGCCTGTTTATATCCAGATCAGCAGTACTGTGTAAGTGGTAAGGAGCAATCTCTAGGCTTAGGACCAAAATTTATCCCTGGTGTGCATCTACCACAGGGAAGTGGTTTATCTCTGATTTGTTGTGATATTTACAAAAAAACCTGTCAATTATTTAGCAGCACTTCAAATACTTTCTGTGCACACTATTGTTTCTCCCTAGTTTCTGAAGATTTGCAAGTTTCTGACAACCTGAAAATGTATTGCTTAAGTTAATATCAATGGAACTTAAATGCCAAAAGTTGGAAATTACTCTGTCTCCTTTTCTTTAGGTTTGATAACTCTTCTTATTGTTGGCTGTGGTGACTCTCTGGTGAAAATCTCAGCTCATGGAGGTAAGGCTGCCACTCTTATCAGCTCTTTAGGACAGAGCTTGGACAGAGGCTAAACTTGGACAGAGCTAAACTTCAACCTTGCTGAGGTGGCAGGTGCTGACGTGTTGGGAACTTTGAAAAAGTAAATCAAGTCTGCAGCTCAAGTGTGTTACCTAAGGCTAGAAATGAGCCAGAATTGACCACCTCCCCACCATGTTTCAGCTATCTGACTTACTAAATCTAAATTCACAAAGTCAGACAACAGGACTTGGTCCAAGGACTCAGAATACCACAGTGCAACTACACAAATGCTGAAAAAAATGTGACAGCAGCTGCCTCTCTCTTCAGTCAAGTATTTCTCTAGATTATGTGGCATTCCATGGAAATCAAGATGTGGTTATCTATCAGTACACTGCATAAATGGCTGGATTGCAGCAAGGATAGACTTGTGGATTCTGCAGGCTTCCTCTGGCCCAGATATTAACTTTTTTTTCAGTTAAAAAGTGCAATTATATTGAAGTCTAACACCTTCACTTTGCTTTTTTCAAATTATTTTTAAAAACTTTTTAAAAATAATTGTACATAGGCTTTGTATCCAGGAGTGTTTGGATGCTAACAAGCCTTAGAATTAAATCAGTTCAGATTTGCTAATACCTCTTGACAGTAAGATTTAAAGTCACTGATTGTTAAGTGCTTCAACTCTTTCCATATCACCCACCATTGAAATTTTGGCCTAATCTGTTTCTTTTTCAAGCTTAAAGTAAAATAGGTTTTATTCTTTGACAAGTCTTAATTTTATATCACAGGACACAAGAGCTCTCTGGTTCAAGAGATGTCATTAACAATCCTTAGAGCTACAGCATCAGCCTCATTCAAAGCAGAGAAGTCACAGAACTTAATTCAGAATTAGCTCTTCAATACATTCAATGTGTGTGATGGTGCCAGGGGTCAGGAGAGTTTTCAGATAAGGGTAAAGAGCAAGGCAATTTGGCAAAAAACCCTAGATAATCCTAGGGAAGGAGCTACTTCCACTGCAGCAAAGTATTAGAAAAAGCACCAGTCCATTGGTCCACTCAGTGAGTCCTGTAGAGATTTCCTTTCTACATCCGTGTGTGGCAAAACACCTCCTTCAGACACCTGAGTGGCTTCAGCAATCATCTCAGCGCTAAGACATCACACTCCTACCTCATCCCTGGCTGCTGCACTCTCCAGAGGCTAAAGCAAAAGGTCCAGAGAGCCTATTCCCAGAAGTGTCACTGTGGTTTGCTATGAGGAGTGATTTATAGCACCTCAATTGAGTGCATGAAGAAGAATAAGGTCCTCATGAGAATCTTAAGTCTCTGTTTTACCTCATCACCACCTTTATTGTTGCTGAAAGCATTCACAATTAATGAAAAACTGAACTTATTGTGATCAATGAAATTTTTAAGAGCTCATTAAAAACTAGTAATAAGTAGTTCTTCATGTATTTTGAAAAATAGAAACCTGGGAAAGAGGGTAAACAAGACAAGAGACATAAAGGAGATGAAAGTAAAGTCTTCCAAAAGGAGGGGCTGCAAGCTGCTGTGCTCCCAACTTGGCCTCGGGTGACACTGTGTTATAAATGACCTTCAGAGGAAAGGAGGTGAAGTTCAAGAAGATAGGCAAGTACCCAGGAACTGTCCCAGTTAAACTGTAGATCAGGAAGGACAAATAAGGGGAAAAGGTTTATAGGTGAGCTCAAACTTGCAGAGCAGACAAAGTTCCTTTTCTATCTCCTCATTCCCCTACAGAGCCTCACAGCAGCCAAAACTCAGGTTCATATGGCATGGAAGTGAATTCAACCCATGAGAGATATTATACCTGTCTGTGGACCCAATTTACAAAACCTTTTTCAATAATCCACAATTAATCATTGTCTCCCTCATTCTGCCTTAGCTATTCACATCATGTATTTGCTGCATGTGTATTGGAGCACTCAAATCTAAGAAATGCTTTTAATGCATGCATGTGGATAGACCATCTTGTCAAGATGCAGGCAATCACTTGGGAAGTCAGCTGTCACTTACTGCCTGCCTGGTTTGTTTTAATTTTGTGAGAAACAAATTAATCTTGCAGCATGTGCTTCACTGATCATTGACTGTACCAGCGTGTGCTGCTTTGGGAAGAGCATGTGGCAGCCCTGCCCCATCCATTTTCCCTCTGGTCCAAGTTTTACAGGCTGAGTCTTCATTGTAGGTGCTCTGGTTAAACAGTGCTGTAAAGGATCAGCATTCAGACAGTCTGAGTGTTTTAAAAAAATCAGTCTCCTCAAGAAATTCAAGTTAGGCATTCCAGAAATTACTTGTGAAATAGATTATTTGGGTCCTTATAAATGCATGTGAAATTGTTTCTTACAAACAATAAATGTTGAGATAAGAATAATATTTAGAGATGATTTTGTAGAAACAGCATCAGGCTGTTTTTACAATTTTCACAATTCTGGAAATCATCCTGTAAGAACACCTTTCAGTCAGAAATGCATCCTTCCTCCTTATACGTGAGCAGTAAAAGGCTCAAAAGTAGTAACAAGGAGCAGAATCAAACTGTATTTCACAGAATTTGCCATGCAATCTTGTGCTCACCCATTCTCCTGTCTGTCCCTGCTGCAGTGATTTCCAGTTAATTCTCTTCCATCAGTGCTGTTCTGGTGGTAACACAAGGGTCTCTGCCAGCTGATGATTTAACAAGCCTGAAGAGAATGAGAGGAGATGCCAAGCACTTACCTGTAAACAGCAGAGCAGACACCAAAATTTGAAACATTTTCAGAGACATGGCAAATTATTCAGAAAGGGTTTCCTTTGTAAAGTGAAGAGAGTGATACAGTTTTATACTTTGTTATCTTTAGGTTTATAAATCATTTACCAGATACGTGTAAGGGGTTGGTTCAGGCAGAGGGCAGGGTACAGTGCTTGGTTCAGATTTGCCCTATATGCCTCTGTTTGTACACTTTGGACTTTGCAAGCTGAGTCTCTAATGAGCCATAATGGCTCATTATTGTGTGGATGCATTTACTTCTTCATAAGTTTTATGATGCAAAATTGGGCTTGTTCTATGAGCATTTAATAGGTAAGCCTCAGTCAATCAGTCTGTTGCTTGACAATTTCCCACCATCCTGGTGATAGGCACAAGCAGTTTATATTTGGTGTGAATACAAATGGTGTTTGAACCCACCTGCTCTGAGAGCAGTGCCATGATAGATTTCAGCTGCATACTTCTTGGGTCAAGGAAATAAACCTATGAAAAAATTGACTGAAAAAGCACTAAGCAGGGAAAGAGGGAAGAAGTTTGGTTTCTGACCTGAATCAGGCAGAGGTCCCAGTGTGTCTTATTGCCTCCTGCTGGTGTTAGGACTCTAATGTGGGGCACTTTGAGTTCATGCTGCCTTACCTTTCCCACCTGCCCTGTTAGCTGTTACCTTTATATATTCAACTCACCTGTTGGCAGCAGCAGTTGTAGTGTAGAGCAGTTTATCTGCATAAGCTCACCTACACCACTGATAGCAGAGCAGGGCTGAGCTCTGATGCACGTTGGCAATTTGATCCACAGTCCACAGCACAGGCATGCGTGTACCCCAGGTTTTACAGGCAATCAGACCCTGCTGACGTTACAGGTCAGGGACCAGACTCCGTGCCGATGGGAGGTAGTACTTCATCCTCATGCTCAACAGGGAGAGCCAGACAGTCTAGAGAGTGCATGGAGTAAAGGCTTGTTGGGAAGAAAAGGAGCCTCCTGTTAGGTAGTTATAAAGCCTAATAGTTTCTTTATTACACACGGGTGGGTAGGAGAAGACACTATTGAACAGTAGGTCAAATACTGTAATCCTCAACCTTGCTGTAGGTCATGTCACAAATTTACTATTATTTTAGTATTGTTCTTAAAAAAAAAAAATCAGTTCATCCACCCCAGGTAACAAATTAAATATGGAGGCAGGTGTTCTGCATTCTGGTGCCGTATCAACAACAAATATGAATTATCCAAACTTATGTTCAGTTTCCCCACCTCTGAGCTGCTATATTAAATGTTAGATGTCAGCTTTTGTGTGGACTGGAAAAAAAGGTGTAATGACTGGGATATTTGCTAATAGGTGACACAGAGCTCTCAAGAACTGAAGATCCCCCAGAAATAAGTTCCAGGAAAGCATACAAGTTATCCTTTCACCTCACAAATTTTGTGGGCTCTAGCCTTTTCCACACTTTTCTCTTAAATGGGCCTGCCTTTCTATTGCAGCCTTCCTCCACCGGTTTTTCCTCAGAGTTCCTGGAAGGAACTTCCATGGAAGAACATGTTGGTGTGTCATTTTATGTCTACTGCAGTTGTGTCTTTAATGTGCAGCCTGCTCACAGAGACCACTGCTAGTGATATGGCACAGGTGGAGAGACAAGAGCAACAGACCATAGGGAGGCATGCTGGGTGAGCAACAAAGGCCCAAGTCACCTGCTCCTCCTCTTTCATCTTAGGAAGCAGGAGAAAGAGATGAGAAAGGAGTTTTTCAGGAACAGGAGTTAAAAAAGTGGGAAAACAGTTAGGGGCCATAGATCCCATCTGATCCTGAGTAACCTAAGTCCAGGCTCCCAGAACCTACAAACAGCCTTGTTCCCATGATTTCTAAATAAAACCTGGAGAACATGTCTATATCCTTCACTGATGAAGCCTTGAGTCTGCAATAGGAAAAGCCCTCTCTGAGAGGCACAGAACATCTGGTCACAAAACGTGGTGGGGATGTTGCAATACCAGGATCTGGCTCTGAGTTCAGAACACAAGGCTTTCTCTGCTGTACAGTGGAACAGTGGTCAGCCAGATTAGGCTATGATACAAGATCTGGGCAGCAGCTAAACTACAGACAGCAACCCCTAGGATAATAGAGAGATCCATGACACCTGAACACTCCTCTGGTTTTCCTTTGTTTCATCATCTATTCTGCCGTGTTTGCTTCTTGTCTGATTCAGGCCTTGCTCTTGGCCCACACTGTCTTGTGTAGGCTTCCCAGCTCTACATTCTTCCCCTAAGACATGTCTTCCCTCTTGTGTGCTTTGCAATTTCACATAAAATGACGTTATGCCTGTAAAACCCAACATCTTTAGATTGAAGAATTTATAGGTCTCTTATGAGGAGAGTGGCTTTCTGGTGCGATTTCCCTTTTCTCCTTCCTTTGGTGTCCTGTTTCCCATACCCACAAGGGGTGCTCAGCTCTGAGGCTCCCTCCCTCCCTACCTCCTTACCCCAGTCCTGCTGTTGCCAAGTCTCACTTCTGCTCACGATAGCCAATGTTTTTCCTGAAGCCCTGTAATGTATACGTAGTTTGGGGCTTGCATATGCCCTACTGGCTCACGCACAAGAATTTTCAGAAGACAGATGAGTTCTTAGCAGTTCTTTGAGGGCATTATATAGGCAATCTGGATATCACTAAAAACCCATGAAAAGCATGAATTTATTCATTGAATGTAACATTTTAGCTGTTAATCACTAACAGATATGCAGGATGCAATTTTTTGGGAGATTTGTAACTTGGCCCAATGGCTCAAACTTTCATATGAAGGAATGAATCACTGTATCATTCTCTTAGTATGCCCTCACTCTCCTGTCAGATTTCTATTCCCTACTTTAAAGAATGGAAAGCTAAGTCAAAGGAGATGTCACCAGAATATTCAGTGCAAATTAAACTTCCCCCACACACATCCTTATCTCATTTGCAGAAATTATCAAGATATTGGCTAAAGTGGCTCAAAAAATTTCAGTTTGATGTAGTAAAACATATCTGACATAGTAAAAATTAGAAAAAAATTTAAAAGATCATACCAAATTATAGAAGTTTAAACCAGTTATAGGTCAGTGAAAGTAGGACTATCTAAAGGGACATTTTAGGCAATCTACAATGCTACCAGACCTACCAATAAGGTGTAAGCCAAACTTCAAAGAGCATCACTCTGTTAGGGAAAGGTCAGACCATTTTTCCTTTTACATTTTATAACTTTAGATAGTAAATCACCATTTCAGGGGAAAGATCTGTGTTCTTTCCCTTATTGTATCAATAATTTTTCTTTAAAGAAAAAGAAACTAAAAGAAACCCAACCCTTAGCTGACTATAAATGAAACAGTTTTGGCAAGAAAAGGATAAAAAGAGGTTGGACTCATCTTAAAAACATCCTGAGGAGGTCGATGGTGACTGGCTATACAATGAGGTTTCCAGCTCCTTGAATTATTTTTTAATGTATTTTTCACAGGTAGAATAGTAGTAAAATATTTTAGAGGGTAGCTGAATATCCTTATTTGTTGCTTCAAGTTGATTGAAAGCAGATAACATAGAAAGTTATTGGGAAGGAGAAGGCAGGTAGGAAATCTTAGTTGGGTTGGGAACAAAAAGCTGAAAAACTTGAGCTGCAAAATCCACATTCCTTTTCTTCTTTGGCACCAGATTCTCATCTGCTTAGGAAGCTTAATTCTTTTGGTTCAATTTCACCAGTTAAGTATAATGCTAATCTATAAGATGTTCTAAACCACTATGTAACTGTTGAAAAATGTAATCTTCTGATGTATTTAATACGAAATTCCTCATTTGTTTTAGTTTGTCTAACACTTACCAGTTCTCTTTGTTCATCTCTGAGACGTCTTTAAGTAGAAATGCCAACACCAGTGTTTAACTTCAGGTTTTGCGTGTCTGAAAATGCTGTTGTGGTGTCTTTTAGGAGTAGAGATGAAACAAGTGCTATGTAATACTTAAAGGAACATGAAACATATGGAAAAACCTCTTTCAAGAAAAAGGACTAGCAAGAGGGAGAAGAAAATTGTGACCATTGCTGTTGTAACCAGTACACCATGACCTGTACAACCACCATGTTTTAGCTCAGGACTTGAAATCAGAAGCAGTAGTTAGTGTTTAGTGTTTCCTGAGTGATTCTCTACACCTTAGTTTTGAAACAACTTCTAATATCCACAGATGAACTAGGTGCACTGCTGAACCCTGCCCCTGATCATTATTGGGCAACATTTCTTCTGCTACTTTTGTCTCATGGGAAGAACCTGGCACAATTCTACATCCTATTTCTTGCTTGCTGGAAAGGCAGGAAGGCTACAGTTTGACTTGTTTTCAGTGTGGGAGTTTAGTAGAAAAGATGACCCTTGACAGGAGTTTTGAGAATGTACTCTGTGATTTTCATCATTTTGGGTCAGTCACTGATTCCAGTGAATGTTTTCTATATTCTGTCCCAGAGCCTCTGAGCAGTGCAAGTCTTGAAAGACACCTGCAGTCAGCCTGACACTGAAGGCAGGAATGAGCACATTAACTTGGGCAGCACTCTGATTCTAGCCATGGCAAGTAGTGCTGGGGAAAACACATCTCCAGAGTCATCACTGCTGACTGACTTACCTTTAGAAAATATTCCCCCCTCACAGAAATTAATTATCTCCTACTTTTCCAAGGTGATGGTGTAAAGGGAGTTGTATAAATCTGAGTGCTGTGGAATTGAGCTAAGACCTGAAAGGAGGGTCTAATGTGAGCAAGTGAACAGATCTTCTATTAACCACTACTTCAGATATCTGTCATGTTTTGAAATAAGCCTACTGGCACATGGTGAGGTACTTAGCACAGCAGGACTGTGCACTTTACACCTTCTGACTTGGAGGTGTGCTTTAGTTCAGTTTTTTCTTCCAACCAACTGCAGCTCTTGATAAGCCCAGGTCCGGCTGTGCTGAACAGCACCGCCAGTCCCATTCTGCTGCTCTTGTGCTTAAGCACTTTTCTTCCTCTTACAGTTATGACTCCCAAGGGCACAAGTAACTCTCTCTTCACGGTGGGAGAAGGCATGAATGCTTTATCTTGACTTGTCTTCCCAGAACCACACTGTGTAAAACTGACCTTTCAATGGCATGTACTCCTCAGCTTACCAGTTCCAGGAGCAGATTGTGCCCCTGTATTTGAGCAGCATGGCTGTGCCTGAGGCAGAATCTCCACACTGGCTGCACTTCCTCTGGGTTTCTGGGTGTAGATAATAGTTTACAGCCTTGTTCTTTCCACGACCACAGGCATTTCAAGTCCCATAGAAGTAGCACCTACAGGTTCAAATCTTGTAGTCCTTTTCTTGAGCCAGTAAGAGGAACTACTGACTGTGGTTTTCTTCCTCTAATTGGTGCAAAGTTTAAGAAAGGATGCCAACATCCAGATAAGTGGATTAGAAAGCTAATCACTGCTTTAAATGGTCATCTAGTTCCCAAAGGCATGACCTTCACACCTGACTGTAATGCCTAAGAAGTACACTTCTTGGTGCTGAGATTGTAATGACCAAACTTCTGTCATTCTTCACAGAACATTTCCTATGGTACAAACAATGTTTTTCTAGAATTTCAGCAACTTCATTATGATTTACAGTATGACTGATTTGGTACCTGTTGAGTGCCTTATTTTCAAAGGTATAGTAGGTGTCTTCAATGCAGAATGAAGTTAGAGAAGCAACAAGTATGTGGATTGCCTAGATTTTTTTAACCATTGAACTCAAGTACAGGTCCCAAGGTGTTAGCAAGTGACCTGGTTAGTAACCCTCACTGATAAATGAGACACTGGCCTTGTTCTCAGTTCACGTGAATGCCTCTGTTCCAACGTAATGAGAAAATACAGTGGCATCAGAGTGACAAGTAAAGCAGTGTGCAAAATCTCCAAGAGGCTGTCAGTGCTTTATCATCTGAATGCTTTCTTCCTATTCTGCATATTATGCAGTCTGGGTGCCTTTTTCTGTTTAAACTTCAGGTTTCTACTTTAAAACCTCTCATGGAAGCATGGCCTGCTGTTCTCATGGCAGCAGCCAGAAATTGTCACAGCATTCCAGAGAGGTTGCTAGTGTTTGATCTTTCTGCAGTGTAGATATTAGCTGACAGCTCTTGGAGCCATTCTAATCCATCACCCCTGATCCACAATGGCAACTCTGGCTTGCAAAGACAAAACACACACCCCATGATCCTCTTGATGTAGCTTAAAGCAACATCCAGAATCTTCTGTATGTTTTTCTTGCCTTTCTGCCAGCAGTGACGTAGGAACTGTGGCAGCCACAACTTGAAACAATTTTAAATACACAAGTTTTTAAGCCACTCCTCTTCTGAAAATTAATATATATTGCTTCCCCTGAACAGTTTGGGGTGGTGTTTATGAAGTCAAGATGATCTAGGCAGGGCAGGACCTGATCAATCTGCTCCCTCTAACATGATCCCTTGGAGGCAGAGCATGTGGATACCATTTCTCAACTAAAACAATAAAGCTGTTGGGAGTGTCTTGTGCTTTCACTCCCTTTTTACTTACGTAGAGAAGCAATTCTAACAGCTATAAACAAACAAATGTTTTAGTTTATCATAGAGTCAATTTTTATTATTTCTTAAAAGCTGAATAACATGCAGCCAGAAGAATTGACTTTGATGTGTAGGACTGAGCATCAAACTGTAGCCTGCAATCTCATAGTCCTGTCATACAACTGGGAAAATTAGTGTCCCAATGAGAAATAAGAAAAATTCTGCAGCTAGAGAAATTTAAGGAGCATTTCAGCACTGTCACAAAGTACAGCAGGAATTAACTGCTATTGGTGTGACTTAATGCCACAGGTGCATTTAACACAGTCAAGATAAATCCTTGTTCTGTGAAGTTCGTCTGTTAATCTGGCTTCGATCCTTCTCTCACCTACTGTTGCTGAATGTGGGATGAACTGATCCTTATATGCACTTGGAAGATAAGACTTGGGTTTAAATCTCCTTATGCTGGTAAAATAGGGATAGATGCCCTAAGAATGGAGCTACACAGGTATGAAACATGGTTAGATATCTCTAATTACAATAACACGAGTCTTCATAGCTCCAGCTCTTCATTATCATTCTGTCACATTGTCACAAAAGCAAGGGGGTGTTGTACTAGATCCAAAAATATATATATTGGCCTTACAATTCAGTAGAGAACAGCCCTGCTAATTGCAGAACCATTTAAAGGGTTGTAAATGGATGTACAGAGTTCATTAAAAAACACTAACACACTTTAAAACATAGTTTGAGATAAGGGATTAGATGCCTTGGTCTGCATTTTGCTGTTTAGAAATCCTTAACATAACCCTTTGAATTATGTGTTTGAATCACTACAAAGAGCAGCTTTTACCTGACTCATTATATCTAAAACTGAGGATATTCCTCCTGTTCATTAACATGGCACAGTTATTTAGTACCACTAATTATTTCTAATTCTTAAAAACATTCAAATTTATTTATTTTAGCTCTACCCATTATTTCCATAGTGAGGAAAGTATCAACTGTCAGTGGTTAGTAAAAGCCTTGACAAAATCAACCATGCCTTAAAAAGTGGAACAGGAAATGGTAATGATCTGAACAAAGTAATATAATTTAAAAGTTTTGGGCTTCAGGTTTGGGGTTTTTTTTCATTGTTTCCTAATGAGAAAAAGGATTTTACTGAGTCACAACCTCCATGATTGTGTTTCCTTTGCTGTTTCAGCAATGATTGGTGTCTGTGTCCCATCCATCTCAAGAAAATACCAAAAACATTTTCTGCATTTCAGAGGAAAAGTAACTGTTGCAATTTTATTCTGATTGGTTAAAATTACAGTAATTATCAGCACTAAATCTGGGAAGATATAATCTACTCTGGCATAGTGGAGATGCAGGTTGAAGTCTCTGAGCCTCAAATCTTAATTTCCCACACATACACAACAAACAGGAACACAGAAATCAAGGTTCATCTGTAATCTCTTGCAATTGTTTCACTAAGAAGTGGCCACCAGTCATTTCAACTCACGTACAGGAGACACCATTGTTAGCTGCTAGTTCATGTTGATTTGCCCTTTTAGAACAGTTCCTCAAAAAAGCAATTCTAACCTGTTTCCTGTCTCCAATGACCAAAGAGCATACCCCTCTAAAATTCCTTTATTGTGCATGCCAATTTATTGTTTTCCATTTTTTTATTATGAGAGATGAATTCTTTAACACAACTACCAAGAATACATGAGAAATTGCACAGTGTGCAGGTTACTATCTGAAGTTACTTCATAACATAAGAGCACAATAGCTCAGTAGCAGTACAGGGAGAAATAGAAATTTTAAAATCATTTTTAATGTAAGATAAAAACCAACAAAAATAGTTTCCAATTTAATTACATCCATTTTCTTTTTCATCAAAAAATAAGTCATCTTCTTTGAGAAATAAAACAATATTTTTAAGTCATAAGACCTAGAAATTTACTCTTTATATTTCAAGAATTTTGAAAGTGCAAAGTGCCTGGATGCAAAACTGAAATATGTCAAGATAAAAGAACGTAGTGAGTATTATTTAACTTTCACAGTAGAGGATTTGTATTTAAACAGGAGGTAGGAGAGAAAATTCTTATAACTATTTCCAGAAAGTCATTAAGTAAACGTGCCATGAAAACATGGTAAACAGAAACACTGTTTTGACAAGGTGTTAATTCATCAGTGTGCTCCACAAGCTCAAAGATTGAAAAAATTGTCCAAGCTTTTTAATGCCTTCCTGGTATTCTGGAGGCAGGGGAGGGAAACAATGTTTGTTTTAGATGTACTTGTGAAAAAAAGGACAATATAAATAATGTTGTACTTAAATACCTCTCTGCTCTGTAAGAAGCTAGTGTTCTTCAAGTTGCCCATTGTCAGGCTGTGTCTTGAAGTTCATGAGACTATCAAACAAAACATTTGGAGGGTTTCCTGTCGTGCCTTGCCTCTTGTCACTGACAAGTCTACAGAAGACACCTTAGCTCTGCCTTGTCCCTTTCCTAAAAAATAAGTGTAATGCCTTGTAAAATCCTTCTAGTGTCCACCTTTCCCCCCACACTGTGGTCTTGATGGTGGTGAGACATATGGGAGAAGATCTGTTAAAATATGTCATTAGAGGATGAGATAGGAACAGGTGACTTTGATGGGTCCATCTTTGGGAAATCTCTTCCCATTTGGATCTGACCAGACTCTCACAGTTGGAAACGTGAAACTCCACCAACATCAGCAGCATTCAGGTGTTAATAAAAATGATCAATAAAACTATAAAGTATCAGCCCTCAAAGGCACCCTCAAATGTCACTTCATTCCTGCGATGCTGTAGATGCATCCAAGCAAATTCCCTTGGCAAGTGCTGGATGTTGCTGACGCACATTTAGTGAAGTACTTGCCTTGGTATGAAAATCAGACTGAAATATCAGGATCCCAAAAGCTTCATAGCAGCATCTGGAATGCCTAAGGGCTATTTTATTATTTCTTAAGTGTCCCTGAGATGTTTAAGCTTCCTGACCTTCCCCTTGCATCCGTGGCATTCTCTCCTTCATTTCTTGTGAAATCTTCAGTAGCTTGCCTTCTACCTCTTAATCCTCTCATTGTCTCTCTTGATATCAACCTTAGCTGCTGATGTGACAGCTTTTTGTAATATATATATGTGAACTAAATGGTTTGGATAAAAGCCAAGAAACATCTTGCCTCTTGGAGAATTGTAGTAAACAGATATTGCACTAAGACCTTGCTACTCAGAGTTTAAAAAAATGTATATCCTAGCAAACTACTGTCTGAACAACAACTTATTTCTACAAATCTTGTGAAGGACACACAGTACTCACAGCTCTTGGTCAGTCCTACTTGCTTAGAAGTGGTCAGCATCCCTCAGCTTCCCACAGATGGATAGTAGTGGCTTTAAAGTTTAAATTACATTTATTCCTTGGAGTGGCTTTATTCCATTCCAGCAGATGACTAGTTAAAATTAAAGCTAAAGCTTTTTTGCCTTTTTTTCCTGCTTTTTTTATGCTTTTTCCTTTTAACAGGGACTTTTATTCAGGAATCCCTCCCCAGCTGGAAGAGCCAGCCATAGAGCTTTCTGGCACTGCTGGCCTGGGTCAGTGGCCACCAGGTGCTGACAGTGCCATGCTGCAGGGTGGTTTGATGTGGCAGACATCCATGTGCATCCCAGCTGCTCCCTCCTGCTATTGCCCCTGGACAAAGCTGGGCCAGTCCCTGCCTGTGTAAGCAATGCCATCAATTTACTGAGGACAGCCCCAGGATGGTGCACTTGGAAGGAAGCCCAACCTGTCTTTGCTGCTGCTTCCCTCCTCCTCAAAGGGGAGCCACCCAATCATCAGTATCAGGATTGAAAGGAGAAAATTGCTCTCTTTCCCCCACTGTTTGCATCTCAGGAGGAGGGAGTGAAAGGGGAAGGATTTTGTTCTGATTGCTCCTGTGTGGGAGAGGGCTTCAGCTCCAATTCACCTTGCTAACACTGTTAGTGTTGACATCTACACAACTCCTCGGAGGTGATGTTTCTCATAAGTCATAAAGGGATTTCTAAATAAAAATAATTTTAAATAGTTCTGTGGATTGCTGAGAATTTTAATACCTTTGAAGCCATGTACCGGCATTGGCTAACAGCTCCCCCAAGCAGCCTGGTGGGGTCCTCAGGCACTTTAGGGACTGCAGTGAGGAAGGGGAAATTCCTGACATCCCACTGGCTGGGGAACCTCAGTGTTGGGTTGGTGCTTTCAGATTCCTCAGAGGAGACCACTTAAGTCCTGTGCCTGTGTGTTTGCAGGAAGGGGAAATCTTCTGCCACTGCATCAAGAATCCAGCTGTGCAACAGGAGAGGAGGAGAAAGATTAGGAATCCCAAAAGATTCCTTGAGACAGGTTTTTGGTAAAATATGTTCTGGTTCTCTTCCCTGGGGATGTCACAGGGGAATGCAGAGAATTTTCTTTCAAAGGAATATTCAATTAAAATTGTTTGGATTTGTTTCATTTGGTTTCTTTTTGAGAATGTGTAAGTTAGAAGGATTCATTTTTCAACCTAAAGGTCCTGTCAGTGACTTTGTAGTGTTTATTTTCAGAGTGACCAGACCTGACATATTCACTGGTAAGCACAGTGAGCCCCTTCATAGGGGAAGTGACACTAATTGCCCCAGGGAAACATATGGAGAGTGTACTGGTCTGTGACCAGCTCTTCTATTTAACACTCCTGCTGGCATTCTGTCTCAGGAGTTGAAAGCTCAGCTTCAGAAATGTCAGGTGATGACATTTTCATTTCCTTTTGAAAACTATCCCACAGTCATATGGATCTTGCCTGTTAGAAAGATTTCCCCCTCCCCCCCCACTTTTTTTTTCCTCTAAACTGTTTTTATGCTTCAAATAGAAGGCGTGCAAAACTGCATGTTTTGCATTTGTGTGCAAAGCCAATTTCTTGTTATTATGGACATCAGTGAGCCTGTGAAAGTACTATTACCAGGTGAGCTGTTTTCCAGTGACCTTTCTACTCTTTGTCATTGGTAGAAAGGAATGTCAGCTCTACACAGCTGAGCATTCTCAAATATGTTGTGCCAGTTAACTTGCTAGAAACTGGAGTTGAGCTGATCTGATTTATTCCCCTAACAGCACCTGTTTCTTACAATAAAAATACAACTTTAATTTATTTTTATTACTATTGCTATTGCTATTACTATTGCTATTACTACTATTATTACTATACAGGAGACTTATAAAACATCTCTTTTTTTAGTTCTGTGATGTCTCAGAAGGCAGCCTTCCCTTGTGCTCCTCCCTTCTTCCACCATGTGTGTCATTTCCTACACATGTGGCCTTGAACAAGGGCCAGACTTTTTGCGTAGCTCTCATCAGGTTTGAAAGAGATGCCATGAAAAGTTTCCTTTCTGCACAGCTTGCAACAAAATGAAATATGCCCATATGTAACACAACTGCAGTAAATAGCAAAAAATGGAACTAGAGTAGCACATCAGAACACTTTTTCAGCTTCTCCTGTGGGTGTAAGGGAAAACTTTTAACCAAAAGTGTGTTAATTTCCTGAATTTCTTTTTCCAATGTGCAGAGGTGAGCTACAAGCAACAGCTATCGTGTGGTCTCAAGTAAGGTAGTTGTATAAGTTCTGAGCTGAATAGGTAAATTTCTTTCTGCTGCTGAGTGGTAAATTTCTTTAAATCAATGGAATACCATACACATAGAGTAGTTTATTATAAAAGCAAAAATATTTCTAGATCAATAAATATGTGTACATGATTTTTATTAGAAGAAAAAAATTAATATGAGACTGTGGGGATTGCTTTTTATTGTTTCTAAGATGACTCTGCATTTTTTTAAAGGAATGAAATGTCAGATTGATCTTTAGAGAAGCCTCTCTGACTTGCTTTAAACAGTAGCACCACCACATGTCGGGAAGTGGTCAAAGGTGCAAAATACCACATTAACTCTTAATCCTCTGATTAGGAAATTAAAAAAAAAAATAAAAGTACGCTATAAGGAAAATATTCAGTAGTTTTTGTTAATTCTATAAAAACAGCATGTAAAAACAGTCCCATTTGCAAGTCAGAATACTTTTCCAGCTAAATATCTTTTCTCCGATTCTTTTTCCTTCTTTGCTCAGTTTTAAGTAATTTCTTATGCTGTGGCTACATTGTATAAAGTGGCAGAGAGTCCTCCCCGCCTGTTGCATTTCTCTCTCTCCAGAACCTGTATTTCATTACTTGTTTGCTGCAGCTCATGCTGTGCTGTCCCTTAGGTTATCTCTGCATTTTGGGATCCTCTGGCAGAAAAGGTAAAATTAAAATCTAGCCAAAACCCCCAGGTGTGTAAAAATTAACTCTGGGACTCTCATGCTCTCTTAGAGAGGTATTTATACACATAAATATATATATAATATAATATTATATTTATGTTATGTTATATTATATATATTGTATATATATACTGTATATATTCAGTGAGAAATCAAAAGAGCATTTGAGAGCATTTTTGCTCTGAATTCTCCAACTCTCTTGTGCTGTACAGCTATTGCCATGGAAAGGTGACCTGCAGCAGCGCAGTTAGAGCATCAAAAAATTGTGGCATAAATGAATGTATATGACCTTTTGCTTTGAAGTTAGTGAGGGAAGAAGATTGTAAGGGATTCTCATTTACTTTCTGAAAAATATGTAGAATTTTGACAGAAATATGACTTGAGTATTAATTAATGTGCTTAATTGTTACAGAGGTGTGACTGGCACCTGAATTCCAGCCTTTTTATCTTGCTTAAACCAGGTAAAGTGTAACCACTGAAGGTCAGTTATCTGGACAAGGCCATATATGATCTAAATCCCATACTTTTAAAAGAACTTCAAAATACTTTTATTTAAAAGTAAAATATTTTTACTTATGTTGATACTGCCATCAACACCATCTCTTTGTGAGAAAAGAGTCAAAACAAACTTACATCATTGCATATTATAATTTTCTACATGGTCTCACACAGTTTCCTAAAGTTCTTTATTACAAATGACTGTAATAGTGGTAACTTCCATTGGTTTGGAGGCTCTGTGGTAAAAGTGTGCATAATTTTGCCATTGTGTTTTGCAGCTCACATGTGAATGCCATTAGATTGTTTTGGTATTTACAGGTCACTCTTCTCTGGGGAAAAAGCTACACACTGTTGTAGTGAGGAGTCCTTAGTACCTTAAAAGTGTTTTCTGGCTTTCTCTTGCTATGTCTTTATTTATACGTTGCTTTTTAAGACAAAATTTGCCCTTTTTCTAGTAGCCAAATAGTCTTGTAATCAAAAAAGTGTCTTTGATATCTCTTTTGTTTTGTACCACTCTCAAGTAAATAATGCAAAATCTGTCTCCTGCTATCCTTAAATTTGACACAGGCTGCAAATAAGTTGTTCCTAACATGGTGTTGCCAGGTATTCTTGCAAGCCAGCTCTTTTTATTTAAGCCTTTAAAAGACATCAAGTGTGTGGATTTTCCTGAGAAACAGAGCTCTTTGTTAGCTTCAGCAGGTACCAGTGCCTCCCAGAGCTCCTAAATCTGCGTGTTTGTGTTCCCCTTGCCACAGGACAGCAAATCAGGCTGGTCTCTGTGAGGCCACTCAGCTCTCTGATCTCAAGGATAAGACACTTGCTGTTAACAGTGTTTCCCCTTATGCTAGAAATGGGAATGCTGGCCTTACCTCTTCTGAACAGGGAAGATCATGCTCCTGAAATATCCAGAGCATTGTGTCAAACATAATGCAAATATTGGCTAACTTGCAATTAAATATTATAAATATTCGTTTATTAATATAATATTTATGGTTTTCTATGATTAGAGGGTGGATGCAGCCACTGGAATTTGGCCTCCTGCCTCTGAAATTCTTCTCTGGCTTCTGATGGCAACTTAGGGCAGGTGGAAAGGTGCACACATTGGCTGTACTGTGTTTGCTGAGCAGGAGGAAAATGTTTTAGACTCCTACCAAGCTGAACAGATAATAATCTACACTTGCTTTCTGATGACTGCTTTGTTTTGAAGTATTGTGAATGATAATACCACTAAGAAAATTACTTTATGTTTTTGAAATTCTGTATTGCAAATAAAACTTGAGTTATTATCTGATTAATGCCTCATAGGCACAACTCAGTAAATGAAAAGCCTGTTTGCATTTCATACAAAACAAATTATTTCATTTATCTTGGAAAGCTTTCTAAATGCTTTCTAAAGACTCCAAGATTATTAGTTACAATTGTCCCTGATCTTAAAAATGTGTTCATTTAGTGAAAAATTCCAAAAACCAGGCAGAAAGAAGTATATTACTGTGAGTAGTCATAAACTAATAAGTTATCTAACTCACATTTAGATTACAGCTGTGGCTAATAATGCAGATGAAGCTCTGGAGTACTTATTTTCTGTTTTTTTCTAAGGAATCTTTCAGAAATTTATTTTTTCTAATCATCCTGGGTCCCATTATCTTACAAGTGTTCAGAAGAATGATGTCAACTGTTATTCATATTCTTGCTTTGTGTGGATGGAGTTTCTAACTGATCTAGGTAGGAAAAACAGACAATTTCCTTGGTACTCAAATTCTGCAGGGCAGCCTGGGATTGAAATGGTTGTTCCCTTCTCCAGAAACTTTGGTTATGCTTGAGTTATAAGGAACACAACAGCACTAGTACAGCAAATTTAACCTTGACATATTAGAGTAAGTGCATCAGATGAATTTCCACATTTTTTTTAAATAGAGCAGCATCTTGATAACAAGCTTTTGAGAGTAACCAGCTCTTTCTTAATTTTATTTCATGTGAATATTATTGTCTGAAAAAGAAGAGACGATGACATAAATACTACCCTTAACTGTTTTCTCAGATAGCGGATCTTAATGAGGCAAATTGATTTCCCTTATTTGCCATATAAGCAATTTGGGTAAAGCTTTCAGTTAACTATCTCTTCAAGCTGATCAAAATTAAAACTCATGGTAATTAAGTGAGTGATGTTCCTAAATCAACAGTTTTTCTAAATCAACAGATATTGTTTTGAAAATTGCTCTCACTAATGACCCTTCTTGCTCAAAGGCTGGGTCACTGTCTGTTGTTTGAGGAGGGAAAAGCAAATGGATATAACAGGCTGTGTCTGACCTTTGTGCACAAGAAAAGAGAGAGAAAGGTAGTAGAGATACAGTAGTATAAAGTCTTATACTTTCACAAGAATTTCTTTATGTTTCTGACAAAGACAAGACAGTCTGTGTCCCTGTGAAAATTCCTGGGGAGCAGAAGTCTGAAAAATAATTCAATCTCTCCATAGATGAGACTTAACATCCTCACAGTTCATGTGCTGGTGTGTTTAAAT
Organism: Aegithalos caudatus; assembly: GCA_013389925.1. Lineage (NCBI taxonomy): Eukaryota > Metazoa > Chordata > Aves > Passeriformes > Aegithalidae > Aegithalos > Aegithalos caudatus. The sequence continues at coordinate 144,276 of WEIU01014746.1, forward strand.
TCCTGTGAATAAGCAGTGGCCACCAAAAACAGCTGTTGGATATTTTCTCATACAGTCAAGGCCTCAAATAAGAAACCCAAGAAATTTTCAGCATGTGCTCTCCACCTGTAAATGCAGATTTTCATCTGTGGAGGAGAGCAGCACAACAATTTAATAAATGGGCAAACATCTGCATGCCTTTAAAAAAAAAAAACCCTCAAAAACATTTCTGGTGTGTTGAGGAAAAATGATAAACCAGAACCCCCAAAATAAAAATAATACTTCCGTAAAACAGTAACCAAGGGTAGGAAATTGTGACAGCAGAAGAACAATTTCTTTTTAGATGTTCTTTTTCTGCCCTGCTTCATGTCACAAGTTGAAATACAACAAAGCATCTAAAGGGTGCAATCTAAATTTCAGATTTTTTTTTATGTGTTTTGTGTTGCCTTTGGTAACTTTCCATTTCCAAATATATAACTCAGTAACAATGGTGTTGATAAACTCTCATAAGAAAGGACTGTGGATAGCAGCAAGTATGATCTGGGATGTTCCATAAAATTTTGTTTAAATAATATTCATAATAACTGATGACAACACTGAGAGTCAAAAAATATAAGGAATGTTGTAAGAGTTCCATTTGGGTTTGGTCTTTTCCTGGAAGCATGCAGTAGTCTTCTTGTTTATTTTTTGGGTTTTGGTTTTGGTTTTCATTTTCGTTTTCATTTTTGTTTTCATTTTCTTTTTGGTTTTGTTATTGTTGTTTCAGTTTTAGTTTGGTTTGGGTTTTTTGGTGTTTTTTGTTTGTTTGTTTGCTGTTTTGGGGAGTTTTTTGTTTTTTTTGTTTTGTTTTGTTTTGTTTTGTTTTGGTGTTTGGTTTTTTTTTTTGTTTGCTTTTTTTTGTTTGTTTTTTTTTGTAAGAGAAAAAATATTTTTTTGCTGGAAAAGTAAATTGTATATTTCAGCTGTTTAGTCATTTCTCCTTGAGGTAATGAAGTACTTCAGCTGCTTCAAGCATTCCAGATATCCTTATCTTAATTATTGTTTCACAGATTTTGAGAATTTGGCAGTGAAGGCCTAATAGCAGTTGGAGTGTGCCAAAAATTTTAGAAGAACCTTCCAAGACAGCACCCCTGTGAGAAAGACAGTGCTGTCAGCTGATCTCTAGTCATGCACTTGATTTCTTATTTGCAGCCACTCAAGGAATGTGTGGCAGAGAACGGATCTGAACCCAGTTCTTTAGGATGCAAGGTTACAACAACAAAGTGGTTCAAGCATTCTGCTGTGGGTTTGTAGCTGATATCCACAGGTTGGTATCTGGGTGATCAGCCAGTTTTGCTACCTTTTTCAGGGGTATCCCTTGAAAAGATATCCACAGAAAAAAATAGTTGGCAACATACATTTCAGAACTATTAATCACATGTCTTGAAAATGAAATGAAAGCTATTAGCAGATTTCTCTGTGTTTTTATTTTCCTGAACAAAAACCAATTATGAATGCCATCTTTGTCATCCATTCTTTTATGAGGTTAAATATCTTGAGAATAATTCTTCTATTTGTGATTTCTCAAAGAAATTAAAAGTTCAAAAGCAAGAATGTTTCTTTTCTATTCTTGAAAAACTAGTGCATGGACTACACTTTTAATTATTTCAGATAGTTGTCCTAATGATTTTAGAGTGACCAAGTGCCAAAGAACCAGTCACAGATGTTTCTTCATGTTGTGGAGATGCCACTCACTTTTAAATAACCCTTTAGATACTGAGGCTGAATTGATGCAATGGTTTGGTGCCCTCTGTGGTGTAAAAAGTACACAAAGCTCCCATTTTAATGATGATGGCTTTATAATGATCTTAAAATATAATTTATGTACAGATGTTTTAATGTACAGTAACAATGAAGTATCATTTGTGATGCCATGTAGTCATTGCTTTTTATAGTGTTCAGTTCCTTAATTTTCTCTTTGGCCAGGTTTATCATTGTTAAAATACTTGCAGATAAAGCCGTGCTAAGTGACTTCATTCATGTAGGAGTTATGTGGACATTTAGGGGGGTTTTGTCCTTCACTTGCCTTTGGGGCTGTATTTTTTTAATGTCTTTACACAGGGTGCAAGAATATTTGTTTTTTGCTTGTGCCTTACACAAGTGACAGAAATTCTTGGGTTTTTTTCCCCCTTACCTTTACAGTTCTGATTTTGCAAACACTTTTAGTTCTTGGTTTCTCTCAATTTCTTCTCTCATTGCCTTATACTGAATCAGCACAGGGTGTTAACCTAACTATGGTGTTCCAGGGCACCTAAAAGAGGCAAGATTTGGGAAGAGAGATTGGAGTGCATTCTCCCCCCCAACTCCACTTCTGCAGCAGCAAACATGTATTTACATCACTAGTGGCTTTCCTAACAGGACTGGGACCTAAAACTATGAGCTTCACTTCCACAATTTCATCTGAACTGAAGCAGACCTTAGAAAATAATAGCCTTATTTGTGTGTGTTTGAAAAATTAATATTTTTTCTCTAGGACCTTTAATTTTTTTCCTATTTCTTAAACTTTGGGGCAATGGAGAGCCCAGATATATACAGAAACATTTTGAATTCTGAGCCGCTGGGCAGGTGGCATGGCTTCATTGGGATACTGGGATCATTTGTCCAGCAGTCACAGCAGGAGCATGGTCTGTTATTACAGCAAGCTAGTAACACCTCTGGAGGTGAAAAATAACATAGAAATGGTGCTACTTTTTAATAAAAAGGAATAGGAAGGTTTGGTTGTGAAAATGAAATTAAGTATGGAGGCAGTAACAAGGCTTTGTTGTGGAAAATAAATGGGACAGCATTATAGCAATATTCAGGCATTTTTCAGTGAGGTTGGATGAACACTAGAGAAAATGTTAAAAATAAATAAATCTACTGCCTGTGTTAGTTAGGATTTTTTGACAAGAACTACCTGGAGGATAAAAAAAAGGCAAGTTCAGCTCTTAAAAAGGAGAAAGCCACACTGGAAATAGAGAATGCTTTATTTAGTGATAAATCTTTGTATTTATTTTGGTGGTACTTTTGTGTCTTCCAATCCATGAGTGTGTTTCAGATAGTTTTATGTAGTGCCATTATCCAGTAAGGTTTTTAGAGGAAAGTCCAAAATTGCTGGGATTTTTTTCTTTAGAGAGTATGTCAGATATGACAATAAATCCTGATTCTCAATTCTTAGAAGGAATTTCTTAGAAATCTTGAGCCTAGAGGGAGAAGAAATAGACTAAGCAGAAAGGCTGTACCGAGTGACCAAAGGAGGCTGTGAAAAAATAAAAAGAGGCTGTGAAAGACAAATCTGTGGAAAAGCTGTGGGAGCTGCTGGTGTTCCCTGTGAACAGTCTCCATGCTGGTCTCCCATGCTTTGGTGAAGATTTCAGCAGGGAGAAACAGTGAGCACACAGACAGGGAGAAAAGGGGGGCTAAATCTTTCTCTAGTCCTGGAGCAGAGTTCCCTGAAAATGAGTGAAGGAGTCCCTGAAGCCACACTCAGGGAGGAGGAAACACAACCTTGTCCTTTGTGGCGAGTGTCCCAAAGCATTTGCCCAAGAGCTGCTACCAGGAAAAGACCAGGAAAGCACCACAAGCAGGCTAGAGGAGCAAGCCTTGCCTCTGTCTCTCCCAGCAACCCATGCTTGTTTCCAACTTGCTTTTCACTGCGACTCTTTTCACACTGACAGCAGCTCCTGCTGATTCAGTAATTCTGCAGGACAGCCATGCCTTGGACCTGCCCATCTATCATTAAATCCCTCCAATGGGCAAATTTTCATGCAGCATAGCCCCAGTATTCTATTGTTGGTCTTGTTTCTACCCAAGCATAGTGAGTGTTTATTTCTTTTAGATTCCACCCTTGTGAAAATGCTCAACTGAAACTTCCTTGCAAGGGTTTGAGAAATTTATGGTGAGGAAAACTTACAAAATCCTCTAAATTTACACAAAGCTTGTGGAGGTCACCTAGGACACTTCAGTCTAATAACTCTGTGATGATTGTGTTTTCTTTGCTTATTGTGCACATCATATTCACAATATAATAGAGTTTTCACTTTGTGATCTGCAAATAAACTTATTTACATGTTTAATATTCCAGCCTTCCAGGATGGCAACCACTAAAAGACTAGGTAGCTATTATTGTGTTTTGACCCACAGATGAGAACATTTCTTCAAGCTGAGAGGACAGTTGCAAATCACTTGCCTTCTTTTTTTTATCTCTAGACTCAGGTGAGCAGATTTGCATTATTGTTGCACTCTTGGATATTTTAATTTTCAAACCAAACTACTTGAAAGGTTAAATAACCTTTTTTGTCATGGTGGGAATTGGCTTGGGTGGTGGGGTGACTTATAATTTAAGTAAAGTTCAAATCATATTGGCAGGCAAGTCTGTTTAAGCGTAACCATCTGTGACAAAGAAAAAAGAAAAAAAAAAAGCTTGGCAGTCACTGCAACCTAAGGCAGAAAACGTGGTACAAAATATCACCTTAATATGGCCCTTTTTCCCCCCTTGTCTCCAAAGTGTATAAAAGTTGCCACATAAGAGTATAGGTCACTTATACAGATTTTTTAAAAGGGACCCTTAATCTTTTAATACATCATTTACACAGAATTGCTCCTGAAGTAAATCTTTCTATACCTAATTAGTGGACAGATTCCCACTCCTGCTGGGACCTGATCCAGCTCTCTCAGTGTCAGCACAGAGACTCTGACTAAGTGTACAAGCTGAAACAATCCATTATTTAGCAGCTAAGTTGTTAATACAGGTCCTTAATGGAAATCATTGGCCCAATCAGTCTGTACCACGGGTCTACATATGTAAAATGTTGCTGAGTCTTGTCGAGGAGGTCTGAGTAAAAAGGGCTCTGCTAAAGCTTCTGCTAATAATTCCATTGTGTGAAATGCAGCTCAGCCAGAAGAAGATATTGGAATTTCAAAACCCAAACAAATGGCACAGTGTGGTCCTGGGTTTCCTGGGTGTTCAGCCTACGTCAGATATATTCAGGTCTAACACACATAAATGCTGATGGCATAGCTTCTGCAAGAGCTTTGAGTAAGTTTTTAGGAAGACTTGCTTCCAGTCCTCTTTGTTTGTGATAAATTACAAGTGTTGGCATGCTGTTCCCTGTGTGATGTATGAACAGATTTGATTTTTATTTTGATCTGGTTGTCGGTTTTTATCAGGAGTAAGTTTACTGCTGTTTAGACGCACATTTTCTTGCATCCTTTGTAGCTGTGGAGTCCAGGAGTAGATTTTTCAGTGTTTAACCTTGACCTTATTTCTGTCTTTTCAAGTTAATGGTGTTTGGCCAGTGCTCTTTCCCTGCCCGCTGCTTGTAATCTGCCTGCTTGCTGCGGGGTGAGGTGCAGATTGTACCTGTCATATACACAGCTGGATTTCATAAATGATTCACACCTATTTTCAAACAAGTGCACTTTTCATAAAACTCCTTGTAGTAGGTGTTTTATAAACTCAGCAAGCCAAATGAGTCCAACAATATAAATCAGAAAAGACCAAGGCTCTGCGGTATTTTTTTTTTAAAGATGACCTTGCCTGTCCTTAAACCTAGATTTCAGTCACAAAACCTGCCTTTTCAGCTCAAACTTCTGAAACTGGATCACAAACTCGTGGCTTTCCTCTTTCTTGTCTCATGTTTTCCCAGTGGATTTACTGTCACAAGTAATTCTTGCTCTGTGGCTTTACTTTTGTATCCCACTGAGCTTGACTAAGGGCTCTTTTAAGGAATTCTCTTGCTTAAGATATATAAATTTAAATATTTGGGTTCATGATAATGATTTCCTATCTAGCAGTGTTAGCATTTCTCCTACTTCTTTTTCTAATTGTGATAACTGCTTATTTATAATAACTGCTTAAGAATAAAAACGTAATTGTTCCTGCTGGGCAAAGCTTTCCAATCAGAGTTGAAAAACTTGTAGAGTTGCTACCATTTTTTTTTTTTTGGTAAATTCAGAACCTATCCAAATATCTGTGTTAATTTTGTAAACATTTAAGCTGTAAATAGATATCTAAAGTCAACTGCTGAGCCCAGAAGAAAGCAGCACACAGAAAACTTGAAAGGTACACTTTGTCGGGGGAGCAATATCAAAGTGTGGGTGACATTTTGGAAAATGCTGACCACAAACTTATTGGGATAAAGAGGTACATTAAAGACTGCTGGCTTGAAGAAAGTGAATGTTCAAGGGTTGTGGTATTAACATAGTGAAATTTTTAGCTCCTGCCCTGAGGAGTTGCTTTTCATTGCTTGAAGTCTCAAGGTGGCTGCCTGTTAAGTTGTGTCAAAAAATGAGCTGCTGCAGGTTTCCTGCTTTGAATTGGAAAGCACTCTGGATCAGAAAGGATTGCAGCAACCTAAGCCTTTCAGTTTCTTCAGCATAAAGCAAGTTAACCGATGTCTTCTAGGTGACCTCTGAAAGTCACTTGTAATTCTTCAGCAGCCTGGAGACCCTGCTGCAATACCACTGCAGCTCGTGCCACTTTGTGATCTGAGTCTCCTGGAACAACAATCATCCAGAGCCACCCTTGCTGCAGATGCTAGGCAAATATTAAAATACTTTTTGAGGGACCAAAAAATAACTCCCACTGAAAATAAACTGACTATTGTTCTGTTCTAAATATGTAGAATAGTGACAATATTCACTTTTCCCATCATTTTTGGAGTTGTATCGGTTTTTAGGGTAATAGTCATTTCATTTGCATGTTCCTTCTTTGTTCAATCACTTTTTAAATATTAAGCCCATTATCTTAGTTCTCAGTCATATTTAATGGACTTTTCTGTGATTTGTTCTATTTTAAGTACCTATTGCCAGTTCTCTTTTTTTATGTATCATATTTGATTTTCCCCTTTTTACTTCATTTTAGTCTGAAATCAGAATCTCTTTAGATCTTATTATGTGCTGCTATATTCTTACATTTGTTACAAATTGAGAAAGCGATATTAGAATGAAATTAGGTCTAATCAACTCCATATATTACCTCCCTCACCCAAGTTTAGAGCTTTGTCCTGTTGGTCTTTATCTGCTCCTTTTTTTCCTCCATCAATGTGTGCTATTTCAAAATCTTATTACTTAGTGGGGAGAGGCAGCTGTAGGGCAAAAAAATACCAATCCAACTGATTCTTGATTGCCTTTAATTCATGAATTATTTTTTGTAATTTTCAGTAGTGGAAATGTCACGAAGAGTCACGTTTGTTTTTCATGTCAGGTAAACCCAGTCTGCTCTCCACATTCTTCAGCTCCTCCACAAAACATGTCAATTCAGAAGAGTCTGTGCTGAATGCTGTCTTTACTGCTCAACAACCCAAACATTGAGGTTTGAGTTCCTGGCTTTTATATCTCTTTTTCTTCATTCACTGGGTCCACAAGATTCAAAGATGAAATAGGCATAGCTCATGCTACAAATATCCAACATACAAGTCTAGTTTCTCTGTGTCCATAGAAATTCCATCTTCACCCACTCTTGTCTCCTTCAGGGCTGGCTTCCTTTGAGCTACGTTCCTCCCACGTCTGACATTCCTGCTGGCTTGGGATCCAAGTCTGCACTTCATAATGTGTTTGTTAAGAAAATTCCTTCACACAGACAAGTGGCAAGCAAAACACTCTATATGCAGGACCAAGATGCTCACAATTGTGTCTACCTTTCAAGGAGTCTGACTCCACATTCCCTACCCACTGATGTAAATGTTTTCTTTTTAGCATAACTTAAGTTGTTTAATTACAGCATGAAAACATTAGGCATATGTTCAATTTCCAGTTATTATCAGTGTCATTTCTTGTTTGGTTTATGTGCCACAAAGGTTCTTTTTTTAAAAAATATCATTTTGTTTTGACATTCCAGGTTCTGCATATTTTGAGCTGTGTTGTTGCCAGTCCTCTGTGGGTGTTTGGACTCTGGGAACCCTCTGGACTAAACAAATGCCTCATCATTCACTTTTTATAACTGACATGCTCTTGAACACTGCATTGCTTCAGGTCCAATATTTAGATCTGCCTGCTTTCAGACTCAGAGAGAGTCATTCTGACTACCTATAAGAATCTTTCAGGTAGCATAAAACATTTAGGCTATTCATACTCCTGATGTGCTGTGATGCCACATTCCTTTGTGCTTTTCTTAGTAACTGCTAAACTCTAGTTAATGATTAAGAACTTTTTCTGCAACATCTTTCACTTATTACTCCCCTGTCAATGTGTTCTCAAGGTGTAGGAAATACTTGTCTGAACTCCTTCAGTCTTAAAGGTTTCTGTAATAACCAGAATTTCTGGCTCTGAGTCACTCTGCGAACCCACAAGGATAGATAGATAGATAGATAGATAGATAGATAGATAGATAGATAGATAGATAAATAGATAGATAGATAGATAGATAGATAGATAAATAGATAGATAGATAGATAGATAGATAGATAGATAGATAGATAGATAGATAGATGACAGATAGAAAATAGATATCTAAAATCAGCATTCATTAAGATAGTGTCTTTCACTCATGTTTACTGTCCTTAGATTGAAGAGGTTAATTTTTTGTTAAAAGCATAGCTACATGATTATATTTCTTTATAAAGTTAATTTTTTTAACCTCCCTGGCATTCCTCCAGCTCAGAATGAACTTCACATTGGCCCATCTTTTCTTTAGTTTTTGTCATACACAAAGAAATACACCTAAAGGGTGAGCAAATGCTTGCTCACTTCATGGTCCTTGAATAAACAGAGTATCTATTGTTTCATCAAAAACACCAGAGTAGCAGCATCCTTCTGAAGTGACAAACCTTGACTTTTTTGCTAGTCAATCACTATAAAAAAAGGCAGCAACGAACACTTTAAAATTCCTGGGAGTTTCAAGAGCAAGCTGCTGCTTCAAACAGGGCAAGTTGATTGACTTGCACGACTTTGGTATGGTTTATTGTATCTGACAGTACCTGAACTTGAGCAGGAGTACAAGTGCTGATCAGACACCTGTAGCAAATCTGTTCCAAGGGTCTACACAGAGTCTCAGTTGCTTCAGTTCATTAAATTGGCTAATTACACCCCTTCCAATCATTTCTTCTTGCCTCAGTGGGTGGAGCTGGTCAGATTTTCCTTTGGCCAAGATGTGCCATTGCTGGTGCACTGACAAGCACAGCCCCCACTTCCCAGCACTACACATATTTATCCCTTATATACATGTTGGCATTTTGCATTATATTGAAATTGCACATAAAAAGGAAATTTAAGTTCTGCACTCATTCTGCTAGTTGGGAAAAGCAATCAGTCTCTGTTTCTAATATGCAGTCATCAGCTCCTTGATAGCTGTTTTCTACTGTTCAAAAGAACACAAAACACATCTAGGCTCAATTTTAATATTTGGGGTTTGGGGGAAAAATAATCTCTGGAACAGTACATTTTGCTTATTTTGCCAGTTGCTGGTTTGAAACAGACTCTTTGGAACAATTGAGAATTCATTAAATCATCTCATTAATTTTTTTTTCAATTTTAGAATCATATCAAATCCACTGACAATTGTTAGTTTTCATCTTCTCAAGCAGTTTACTCTTTATATTTCCAATGAAAGCTCTTTAAATAACAAGATACTATTGTATAAATGGACATTTCTGATAATTTTTGCAAAATTGCTCTTAAAAATTCAGTGCCAGTGAAAAAAAGAAAAGCCTGGTAATGAGACTAATTCACTCTTCAAATGTTACAGCATCATTTGAACATTGTCACATCATCTCAAATCGCTCTTAATTCTAAAAACCCTTTTCCATTTCAATTTTCTCTGGAAACCTTTCTGCAAAAGCAATGAGAGTATCCAAATTAATTTTAAAGATCACAAAATTGCTATTTCCTTTTAGAGGAAGAGCTGTCTTCTACATTACATAGAGATCTCCTGTATGCAAAATTATCTTAATGGTATCTCCTTTCATCTTAGTGTTCTCCCTTGAGCAGTTTGAGTGCTTTCTAGTTCTCTTTGGTTGCAGCTCAATATTTCAAGCAGGCATCAAAAATATTACAGATTTTGGCTTCTCTCATTGAGTTCCAAGAGCTTCTCTGATGGGTGTTCACATCTTTTCCCAGTGCACCCAGCAGTTCCTACCATTTTTATGTACATTTTATTTTTCTAAGAGTTTCTAAGGTCCACGAGTTTTTCTGCCACTTCACTGCCCTGCCCATGCAGGTCCCTCAGTGCACAGTGAGGCAGCTGCAGTGTCTCCAGCCTCCATCCTTGTCCTGTCTCTTGGGCACACTGTGCTTCCCAGGGGTGGGAGGATGTTAAGGCATTGGGTCAGAGGATGGAGAAAGGAGGATTCATTTGCAGATTTAGGGTCTCTCTTGGCTAGCCTTGTTGCCAGCTCCAGGATTCATATGCCCAGCAGAGCTCAGCAGCTTGTACATTGACATATCTCTTGATTAAGGTTTCCCCTGGAAACCTCTAGTATAAACAAGGTCTAGAAAAGAGCCAGTCTTTCATAAAATACCTGTTTTTTCTTGTTAGCTCTTGTAAAAGCTTTTTCATGATCTCTAACGACAATTGTACATTCATTTTCAGCTTGAAACGTAGCTGTCCCATTTGAAAAATGTAATTATCAACATTGGTGTTATCCAAGACACTTTATTTCTCTAATCAGCTGAGTTGTCAGGTTGAGTTAGCAAATCCATTTGTATGAATCACAGAGCAGCTTGCAGCCCTGGTGTATTTGTTTATGATATTTATTAGATACGTGTGCTGGAGAGTTTGGATGCAGAAATTACAATTCCTTTGCCACAGTCCCATGCAATTCGTCATACGCAGATACTTCTGAAAATCCCTGTGAAATTAGTATTGTGGAGATGAGAAAAAACTTGTGGATTCTACACTGGAGTTGGGTGACAGACCACATTTTTAGGAACTTGTTTAACATTATAACTAGCAGGTGCTGTGCATTGTAGAGTCGTGTGTTATTGCTTTGTCAGAAGGTAAATTAGTCAGAATTCTGGCAATCCATTACAAAGGCCTCAATGTATTAAGCAACCTTGTATGTGTTTGCAAATGTCTTAAGGGGTTTGTAAAAGCCACCCTTTGAAGAAAATGTTATAAAGATTTGCTGTACTACTTCATAACGTGTATCCCTTCACCTCAATCACCAATAAAAAAGGCAGAAACATATCTGAAGATTGATATGCAGTATCAACCTGCTGGCACTGTTTTGCTGCATTGTGTGCACTCTCACATTGCTGTTTAGTACATGCTTGTGGTTTACAGAAGTGAGCTAAGCCTAACTGACATTAAAACTCAGTAACATTTTCTTGTGAATCTTCACACTTTGTTCATAGATCTCTGTACTTCCAGGATGTTTAAAAACAGCATCAACAGTGATAAGTGATCACTATTTAGGGATACCTTGTTTTAGAGAAGAATCTTGCTTATCAAGAAGGACTGTAATGATTGCTCTTGGAATTGGTAAATGCAAAAGGACAGGAGAAAGGTCCAGTAAAGTATAAAGAGGAAAATAAAAATTTACAAAATATATCAGTTTGCTAATGCATAGAGTTCCTCTGTAAATTTCCAGTTAAAAAAGTGAAAGCAAACTTTTCACTTTGATCAACTGACTTCTCCAGGGCGATGGACCTGAATTTTAATAGCAGCAATGAACAACTGCTTTTTCTGTGGAACCACATTTATTTTCTTTTCTCTTTCCCTATCACTTTTCTCATTATTAAAAAAAAAAAAAAAAAAAAAAAAAAAAAAAAAAAAAAAAAAAAAAAAAAAAAAACACAAAAAAAAAAAAAAAAATCCCAACAAACCTAAATCATACCCAAACCCAAAAGTACCTTTCTTTGAAGTGTGTATGTCTATATATAGATAGATATATAGACATATGCAAGTGTGTATGAATTACAAATAACAAACATGCTATTACTTCATAATTATAGTAAAGAATTGAATTCCAAGTTTCTTAGAAGAAAGAATTGGAAAGCAATAATTCTCAAGGAACCAAAACACATTGTAGTTAATCCCCCACCATCTGAAAGCAATGAAATCCCGTCTCTGGGAGGCAGCCATAATTTCATCTGTACGTACCCAAGTCTGCCATCCCATTTCCCTGCACTTCCCCTCTTGTTTTTGTAAAAAATATTCAGCAGTCAGCATTCTCCTAAGGAATACTTTGGGTTTACTGAACAAGTGTTTTCTGATTGTTGCAGGTTGCATTATTTGCTACTCCTCATGCATCTCTAGGTCTGCAACCCAACTGCACTTTCTCACTCAGGCTGGGGTTATGGTGAGATATCCTGAAAGGTGAGTGGGGGAACACACCACTCAGAAACCTCTAGCTAATTATTGTTGGGGTTGTGCAATGGCTGGGGCTGGGGGTGGCAATTCCCCTCTGCCACTGCAGTGGCTGTAGGCACACCCAGCACCAGGCAGCTCCTGTGGAACAGGTGCCTCCAGGCACTTCAGCCGGAGCTCCTGCTGGCTGTGCATGCCCGGAGGTGAAAAAGCACTCAGCATCTCACAGATGTGAAACTAATGACTTTTAAATCTAATATGGCCAAGTTTCCATGCCAATTATCAAATGAATGTTCCTATTTCCTGTAAAGATGTGCTTTATAATACTCGCAGCTACACTTTAGCTGACTAGGTGGTGCAGGCTGTCTGGGCAAACAGGCTGTAAAAGAAGCTAAGTGCCAATTAAAGCTTTGAGAAGCAGCCCTTTTGCATGAACCCAGAGAGGCACTGTAGCGTACATAATCTCTTATACAAATCCTGAATTGCTGCCTTTCATTTCTAATACGCTGCAGCAACACCTGGCTTATAGGACCCAGGACATTCCTGTGGAAAATCAACAATGGCAGGCTTTTGGAAAAACACTCTGTTTATTTTTAATCTAATTGTTCCAAACCATACAAGAACAAGCTGAAGGAAAGGTTCTTGACATTATCCCTCTGGTAGACTTAAATGATAGAGAAAATCAACAGAACAGTTTGCTGTTAATTACATATTTACTGTTACCAAGCTGGAAGAATTTAGTAGCTTTGGGATCAAATTCTGTCAATCGTCCAAGACAAGATCTTAAGCAATTGGGCTGATTATAATTCCCTAAGTTTACATGTACTGAATTTTTTATACTTCCTTATGTTTAAATCAATTGCTTTGTGTGAGACAACAAATAAATGTTTTTTTCCCTTTACTTCTTTCCACAGTATCCTGTCTCTGCATATACACAGACTAGAATTCTCTCTGCAGTTTCTCAAGGGATGAAAACAGCAAGATTTTTTTCCTCTGCAAACATTTATGACTTCACTGAATTAATAGAAACATGGAAAAGGAGGACCAGAAGTAGATGCAGGTAGGTAAATCATTGCTAACCATTGAACTAAATTACCTTCTAAATTTTTTTTCACAGTATTCACACTTTTCAGTATTTGGAAGGAGGCTGTCATTTCTACTTGTTTGACAGTTTATTTTATATTTACTTGTCAAAGCCACTGGTTTTATTTCATATCTACTCATCAAAGCCATTGGTTTTATTTTTTTCAGGTTTTTTTTTCTCAGCTCACAGGACTGTTTTTGCTTTTTCTTTTTTTCTTTGTGGAGAGAAAATTCCTTCTAGAGGCCAATGTCAGTGTATCCTGCTGTTGCTTTCAGCTCCATCTCCTCTACTGAAAGATGGGAGAAAAGGCTAGGCAGCCTTTTAAACTTATTTTGATTCAGTTTCCAGCATACAAATGTTAAGAAGAAGCACCGAGTCAGCTTTCAGAATGGTAGCTTTGCAACCAGCATGAGATCCAGATTGTATTCTCTTTTACAGGAGGATGTAACTTGCACTGTTTTACTTGATGCAAAATTAGATTTATTTTCCTCCTTCTTCCCCTGAAAAAATAGCCTGCTCATCTGTACTAGTATCTGTACAGGAAAATGTAGAAAAAATATGTCAGGAATTTGAATAGAAACAAGGACAGGATGCAAAATATTAAAAGATTGGTGCCTCCATCTAAGGGACAGAGAAAAAAATGCTCTGGGATAATTGTAATACAAAAAGAAAGCAATGTCTAACATTTTGGTTCCCTTTGTTAGAAGTGAGGGCGAAATTTTTCCTCTGTGGCTGGGAGGTTAATTTAAAACTTTGTCAAAGTGGATCCTGAAGCCCCTAAGTGGAGCTAAGCCATTCAGGACAGCAAGTATGCAACAGGAAAGGCTGCTGGTTGTTTATAAATCTGGGAGAGGAATACTCTGCTGTTAGATTCCAGCTGGTATATTCCTGTACTTCTTTCTGGGTGCAGCCTGTACTTGCTTCTCTGCAAGGCTTTGTTAAAAAAAAATTATGATTCTGATCTTGGCCCGTAATCCTTAATGTGAGAAATATTTTTATTCATTTAGTATATTATTTTAGTGTATTCTTCCTAGGAAAGCATGAAGGAAATAGAGAGCCTGGACTGTCTTCCTTGGCCAGGTCATCTTCAGAGTAGATCTTGGATATCCTTGTGAATACCACATGAGGACACCAGTATTCTGTAGGTGCACTGAGCCTTTTTATCTCCTCCTCAGCAGAGCTGTGCCTTTGTGTTCTCTGGAACAGCTGAAATCTAAAGCTATCTCAGTTATCTGTTAAAAACTCTACTTATCTTCCCTTTCAGCCAAGAGCTTTGATTTTTCATCAAGATTGCAGTAGGAATTCTTTGGTGGCTCATATTCTCTGTATCAGTTACCAGTATTAAGAAGCCTCTAACTTTCCTTGCTATCAGAAAGGGTAGATTAGTAATTTTTTTCTTCCTTTGTTATTATTTTCTCTCACACATTGACAGCTATTCATGGTCAGGGAACAAATTCTTTCCAAACACAGCTTGGCAATTGCCATTAAGCAGGAAATATGTAAAGCATTTTAAAAAAATTTAAAAGTAACACCCTGTTCATTTTTCACTATCTGGGAAATTATGTAAGTCAAAGTGCTATCAAATATTTAGAATAAATGTAGAAAACAGAATTTAGGGCAGATATTTAAATTGTAACAACATCTATGGGATCAGAAATCATGAAAAATTACAACCCAAAGATAGACCACAATCTTAGCACAGTTTATATTTGGGAATTTTTTAATCATAAGACCTTGCTTAAAAACTTACATGTGTTTTCCCAGGAAACAGCAATTTTTAGTTGGTGACAAGACCTTTACCAACATTTGTAATATGTGAAATTTGGGGTATCTAAAATTATACCAGGACAAAATCTATTGTAGGAGAGCTAAGAGAGATTTAGTTCATGCTTTCTCCCAAGTCATCCTGCCTACAAGGCTGTTACTCCTGATTATGCTGTTTCAAGCTGGGGTTTTTGCTGGGGCAAGATAAAAGCAGAGGTGATGTCTTTGTTACTCCCTCAGGCTCCAAAGGCTCTTCCTTTCTCGCTTCTGCTATAAATTTTCATGGTTTTGCTTTATTCACTGCTCCAAGTGCTTTGGGTTCCAGCTGGTTTTCTTTGGGTTTGGAGCTCCTGTAACAGTTATGGTGGGTGTGCCTTTGGATGTACTAGGAGCAACTCCTGAAATACAGACTTACTGGGAATGAAGCCCCTCTCAGTCATCCTGGCAATGTATGCCCATGGATCAATGGGAGGACACAGCCACAAATAAATCTGACCACTTGGCCCAGATGAGCAGGGTTTCTTATGTTCTTGTCTTTATGTTTGGTTTTTTTCTCTCTGGATGTCATTGCTAGTCCATTAAATATACTTGGTAAAGTAGAAGGGGAGCACAGGGAGAAGGCATAAGTCAAAAATGGTACCCGTGGAAATTTCTGGATAATTTTTGCATGCTGAACATAAATGATAGACAGATAACTGATGTACTTGCTGTGCAGCTGTCACCTTGTCTGGGAATATAGGAAGGAACAAAGACCAGTAAAATCCCTGACACCTCTTAAGAGGTATATTTCGTGTAGAAGGATATTAGCAATTCAAAAGCTAAACTGGGATCTAAGAAAGGTCATTGTCTGGTCAGCCAGTTTATTTTTGACCTAAGCACTGTTTAATTTAAGAAGCAGAAGGACTGGGATAAGCAAGTACAAACCTAAATGGGCAGCTGGCTGCCAGGTGATGTTGAAGCTGAGTCACCCTAAAGGGCAGCCCATTTGTACCCTCAATCAAGAGAGGAGAAAGGTGAAGACAAGAATGAGAGAAAAGAACACCCTCCCTGCCCATATCACTTTGGTATCAGTGAAATCAAGCAATTTCTGTTCCAACAGCTAGGAAAGGAAAAAGGAAAGGCAAATAGAGAAAGATGTAAATTTTAAATAATGCCTGCCTATGTATGCATGCAAATTAGCTGAAACCCTTGGTGTGTCCAAGTAAAAGCAATGTTTTAAAGACGGTAATCTGGTTTTTGTAGTATTTCTTAATTCCAGTGTGTATTACAAATTTATGCAGTGCAGAATGAATAAAACCTGAGCTTTCTCATAACATCTCAGGAGTGAAAGTAATGAACAATCTTAGTATGGCTTTCTTATAAATAAAACATGCTGCTATGTTTTGTTTAGGGTCTTAAGTCCTCAGCTCTATGCTGGTGACTGGAATAATCAGGTTCTGTTTTTAAGGTTGTGATTTTTTTTCAAGATAAGCATGAATTTGTCACTTTTAAAAAGAAACTTTTTTCTGTTTCAAATAATTTTTTTTCATAGTTTGGGCCTCTTGCATCACCCAGCTCTGTTTCTTGCCATATTTAGTTTCTTCCTCCTTCACTACCATTGGGAGAGTTCTTTTTAGGAGAAGCTTTTGGCTGTCTCAGAAGAGTTGCTGTCTTTCCTATTTCCCTTATAGATCTCTCCTCTTCCACCTTGGGCACAGAGGTGCTGTTGCAATACTTAAAAGCAGTATCCAATTGATCAGGTGTGACAGAGCTCCCCAAAACCCCTGTAAAAAGCTTTTCGCCCAGTTCCATCCTGAAATATCACTGAAGTGGTTATTTCACAGATTTGTGTAGCTATAAAAGCTCTCAATTGCTATTATTACACAAGACTCTAAAAATATATTGATAGGCTTAAGTCTCCCTATTACTGATCCCACCCACTAAACACAGCCCCAGCCTGTTTCTCTGGCTGACTACTCTTTTCCTCTCATCCACTTTCATCTCTTAGTTTGACTCCAGAGGAAAAAAAAGAAAAATCATCATTGCCATGGCCTCAGCTGTAGCTGGGTAAAAAGGGGTGAAGGAATGAAATAGTTCCAGTGCTCCAGTGTATAAATCATAAAAGCTGAAGTGGGATACCTGCTTACTTCATCCCAGTGAATCAGAACCCACTTCTGGTGACTTCCCCACAGCTCTGAGTTGTGTCTGACAGCCCAGAAATCTGTGCTGAGCACACACTGGGATTTCAGGGACAGTAATGTGGAATGAAGGAGATGCTATTCATCTTTTTAGTCTGCCAGTACCTCTGGGTGCAGCACTATGGTTTGTTTGATTGTTGCTTATGAGAGTTAGAAAACTACTGATAGTTGCTGAGTCATATGGATCAGCTCAAAAGCAATTTGGCTTTGGTAAAGCATAAAATTAGACAAAAGTCCCTGCTTCAAAAGATGCACAGAGGTAACCTGGTCAGATGTGCAGCACCCAAGGATGTTTTAAGAGGAGAGGGGCTGGACTGGGGCAATGAACTACCAGTTCTGCTGTCACAAGGAACAAGAGTGGCAATTGCAGGGGAAACAGTCACACAGGGTGTGCTGCCATTAACCTTTCCTGCCATTTCCTGCAAAGCTGTGGATTTTTGTGCAGAACACAAACTGACAGAACTGTCTGGACACCCAGATAACTGGGCGGTCAAATCCATTCACTTGGGACCAGGGCAGAATTTTCAAGCAGATCTCAATGAGCTTCAAAACCTAGAGTAAGAAAACAAATTATACCCATGTATTCCATGTACACTTGTCAACACTTTCTGTACTGTGTGCTCCACATGCTTCACTAAAACAAAATTGTCTCATTCTTCTGAGACACATTCTGTTGGACACAATGAGAGGATGAGAAATATTTTCTGGAATTTTACTCAGCTCTGTATTTTTTTAATGGAAGTAAATCTTCCATTGTTTCCTGTGATCTTGAGATTCTCAACAATTTATTTTCCAAACCTAAATGCCCATGGGTAGGGTTATACATTTTTCAGAGATAAAATATGTAGAATTTAAGCCCTAAAATTAAATATACACATTATTTACATAATTTATGACTCCAATATTATTAATTGCTTTGATACAGACATGCCTATTAAATTGATGAGAACTCCTCAAATTTTATTTTTAATGCCTCAGTAAAATTTCCCAAAACTCAAATGCATCTACAATCAGAAACCTGGTCTGCCACTATTTTTCATTATAGGAGGCTGGAATATATTTAGCTTCAACAAAAATGATTTAGTTAAAATGTAGTTTGAAAGCTCCTATGGCACTGGAGGTGTTTAAGGAATGTATTTTACAAACTGATGCCAAACGATCTCCTTCTGCTTACATTTGTGTCTTGGGGTTTGGGCAGGTGGGAATGGTTTTCATTTTGAAAAGAAATAACAACACATCTCTGGAGAGTGCTCTACTATCCATACATCTCCATTTCTATTTTGGACTAGGCACTTAAAACATGTCCTCAAATTAAAGGTATGCAGGAGTTCGCATCTTACCTACTGGAGTTTAATGATGGAGACACTTCCTGTGCATTTAAGGATTTTCAGAGGTCTTAGCAGAAATGAGATAATCAATCTTGCTGCAACCCTTATGTCAGGTAGGTAGTTAATTGAAAAAAAAAAAAAAAAAACCCAAAAAAAACAAAACCACAACCCTGATGCTTCTGTGGCCTCTGGAAGAAAGCCCTTGAAGGGCAGCATAATGTCACACAGGCCTGTGTCCTGACACTTGCTTCACTTAGCCTCTTGTCCAGGTGTGCTTCTTGATAGGGATGAAATTTCCTTCCCTTACATACATTCTTCAATCATAATCTCTGAAAACTACTCAAACATGTTGCTCATGCACAGGATAACTGGCTGGTTTTGGGGTTTGGTTTGTTTGGGGTTTTTTTAGATGCAAAGAGGGTAGCTTCACTCTGGAACGTTTCATGTGTAAATGACAAAGTGGTCTGTGAAAGCCTCAGGGGCAACTCAATATTAATGAGGCCAGGTAGCAGAAGTCCCCACTGGCACTCAGTGTGGTGAGCCAATGTAACTGGAACTATATGAAGTGAAACAGAGATGGAATTTAACAAGTTAGTACCCCTAAAAAATCATAAAAACAAAACACCTTACTTCTGCTCTTTCTAGAACCTCAAGAATACACTGCCACTCTCTCTCATTTGTTTCTTTCTACATATGTTTTATTTCTTAATACCTTCTTTCTTCATTGTTCATCTCTGCCTAAAAGTTGTGTCAACATTTTGTGAAGGCTGATTTGCTGATTTCATTTTTGTCAGTTTTATTTGCTCATCTGAAGACACACAAGAGACTGCAGCAGTTCAGAGCATCACAGTATACCAGGACTTATTACTTCAAGAAAAGAAGAATGGAGGCAAAAGTTTTAGTCTAAGTCTAACCATCTAAATATAATATTAATCATCATTTTAAACTCTTTTTACAAATATTATCTTTCAGAAGTGTGCTTCCTTTAAAGTTGCCTCACTCTTCCTTGCATACCAGTGGCATGCAAGGCTGGACTCTTCATATCAACAACACACTGTGAGCCGAGGCCTTGCCAGTTTAGTTCAAGTTTAATTTTTAACCTTTTCTTCCTCAAAGCTTCCAGACATCCCATGGAAATGTTTATTTTACAGATGGCCAGCTTGACCTACTGACTTTATAATAGGAATTATTCCTAAGTCTCAGTTTATCATAATAAACAAGTTAAACAAGTGCAGCACAAGTCATTCTGAAGAACTGAGGAGACAGACTTCCAAGTCAAAAGTTTAATAAGAGTTGTCTTCAAGGAAAACCTTCTGTAACAGGGTGGGTATTCTTTCCCCTCGATGTCTCTCAAATACAGTATTTTCTTGTTTATGTTGTCTGTTTTCAAGAAGGAAACTACTGTAATAACAGTAAGAGTGAAAAATGTGACATTTAAATTGCCTTTATGGTTAAAAAGGAAAAAGACACAGATGGTATATGAGATTTTAAATTTCTCTATCTTATAAATGTTCCTGTGTTTCAGTGTAGAATCAAAAATATTAAATTATTTTCTTTGTCCATTAGATACATATATTTTCATACACCAAAGAGATTGAAAAATTGTTGCAGAAGAACTGAATATTTCACTTGTACTTGCACTTAATGCTCAGCCTGTATCAGTGGCAGGAAAGTCTCAGCTGTGACACAGAAAAACTAGTGATAAACATCAAATGAACACGACTCACAAAAATTTGCCTTACAATATCAGAACCTCGCACTGCTCAACCTCAAAGTGGCATGCAAGGTATCATTTTCAGATTCAGAAAGACACAATGACTCAAATAATAAATTACAAGTCCTAATATTTAGTATCTGTCTGATTTTCCCAGGGCACTTGAATTCAGATGTAATTGATCATCTTCTGGAGCAAAACCAGTAGAACTGGAAGTTAGCTGGACCTGAAGAGGTTGGGCTGCTGCTTCCATTTCTGTGACTTCTGTGACACTGAGAGTGTTGGAATTCAGTGGAGTGGAAATGAAAGCCAGCAGTGCAAATTGCAGTATGACACTCTGACAGAAGATTTACTGGTTAGTCATTTCTCAAGTATCTTTAAGATATTGGACAGATAATTAGAAAAATATTGATTTCTCTCACATAGGAAGCAACATTTAGAAAATATTCTGCTCTCTTTATTACTATTTAAGTCACACAAAAAGACTGTATTCAACAACAGATTAACTCAGTTTTGACCAAGTAGGAACCAAAAGAGTGTAAGCATTTAAACTACTGCTAGATATCAACGAACTAGCAAAAATTCTACCAGGAAAAACAAATCACATGGTTGAGCAGTTTTGTTTTTAAATTTGGATGGGTGAAGGAAGGACATTCTTCTTATTTTGAATAACACATACTAATTATGCAGAATCCTGGCATCGAGTGGCCTCTGTAAGAAGAATCATACCTCCATATCATTACCCTCACATTTTCATTAAGGGCAAAAGAAGAAGCATGTTATGTGTAATGCCAAGAATTTAAGTCCAAATGAAAAATTAACTGTCTAATTAAATAATGTTTATCATCCCACTGAAGTCACCATAGAAAAAAAATAAGTTCTTTAAAAGAAAAATATAATACTATACAGCTATCATATTCATGCTTCCTAGTATCTGCTACTTCTCCTGATATTATGCTCAGCCTTCCAGTGCCCCTTGGGCACTGAAGCTTTCAGAAATAAGATGGGATCATGCAGCTCAAATCTTTAGCCATGAAGAATATGATCTTTTTGATTTCTCCTGACTCATCTTGGGAGCCTCTTGAATAATATTTCTGTGTTTGCTAATGTGTCATGCCCCCTGCTTGCTCTTTACTGAGTAGTTCATGGTGCAGCTGAATTTCCTAGCTGTGGTCTGTTTCACACGAGCTGCATGTTTGTTCTCCATTCTCTTTGTATCCCTGCATGAGGTGTTGCTCAGCTCTCAGTCTGCATTTCTCCCTCTGACCATTGGAGTTGTGGATAGTGCTGGGGCTCCTGTGTGAGACTGACCCATTTCTTTCCATCCTATGCCTGCACTTCTCTAGAACATCTCCTGTGTCCCCACTTTCCAAGGTGCTATCACGTCATAACTTTGACAGAGAATATCTGGATAAAACTATTGTACCATACAAAGATAAGCAAAAATAAAGTAAGTTAAGCATAACCACATTGTCATTAGAAAAAATTCTATTATAGTTAAGATGGGAAATTGCAGGCAGCTCAAGAGAAGCTTAGACAAAGTAAACTTGAAAAGCTGCTGTCCTGAGGCCTTGCAAACTCAATACTGTGCTAGGATGGCAATACACTATGCACTGGGCACCAGGGCTACACTGCTCCAGCTATGAAATTATATATGTTGTCTTCCTTAGTAATGTGACTCCTGATAGGGACATCACTCCTGGAAACATTTTGGAGCTATTTCAGCTAGTTTTTTATATGTCATATTTCTATGGCACCATATTTTCTCTCCTTGAAGGATTTATGGTCCCAGTTACCAACTTTTTAATGAGAAGGCTGACAGCAGGTTTCAGTCATTCCTGCTCCTGGATGGGCCATCATCTCTCACACTTCAAGTCATGGCACTTATTCTACCCTGAGTGTTACCCGTTCTGGGATGTGGCAGTAGGTCAAGGAATTTGGAAAGCAGGCTCCTCTGTGATGGGCTGCTCTGGAGGTTTGCTTTTTTGTTTTTAACAACAGCTGTTTGCTCACATTCATCTTGATAAATTAATACAAGGTCCAAGAAATGATTGGTCATGAAGGATAGAATTAAGCATATCATTCAGAAGAAATAAGAAATGGGGCACAGGATTAGACATTAGGACCCACATTTAGAATGATTTGGTAACTGCTTTGCTTTGCTCTCTCTGGTTGTCCCTCGATTTGTGTCTCACATGGAGAGTTCAAACATACTCCTCTAGTGTAGAAGGTAGAGGTTATAAGGACTTGTACAAAAACCCCCTTTGGAGGAAAATAAACTTTCAGTTCATCACTTGAATCCTTTTGATGTTGTTGCTCCTTCATTAGCTGCCTTCAGCGTTGCTACAGTAATAAATTACACCTGGTAAAAGTACGTGTAGAAACTAAATGTTGAATGATCTTTTGTGTTTATGATTTGCTCTGTTATTGCATAAATATATTGCTGTACATGTCTAAATGTAGCTATAGAGAATAAAATACATAGCATATTTTGACAAGGCACAGCTGACAGCAAATTTCCTCAGATAAGTTCACTCTCATAACCTAATGTGGTGATGTTCCATCTCTGCAAACATACATCAAATATTGATGGCTCCTGTCGGACCCAGCCTAACAGTGAACTTAAACATTTGAGGCACCCAACTCTTTCTCTCAGGTTCATAGTTTCAGTTTCCAGGGCCTTATCTGGTGAGAGTAAACAGATATGTGACTGAAAACCAGGCAGCCTCGTGGGATCTTAGCAAAAAACTGTTCTGTGTGGGAAGTGGAGGAGACACACATCCCATGGAGAGACTTGGGAATCCTTTTCTTTGGGCAGAGGTTACAAAGTCATGTTAGAGACCTGCATGCATGGTGTAGTTCTAGTCTGAAAATTAACTTTGCAAACAAAATTTCAAATGAAACCTCACTTCTGGTTGCTATACTAAAAGAAACTAAATGACAAGGAAAAGCTGATGTCCCTGTGATGCTCAGACAGTCTCTTCACATCAGTGCTCTATTCTGGCTGTATAATTTTAGCACCATCTTTATAAAGAAGAGGCTTTTACCTGCCTTCAAGTGCAATTAACAACTAGCCTTTCTTGCAGATCAAGTAAGCAGTAGTACTGTGCATGCAGTGCCTGTGTTTGAGAAGTCTATACTTCCTAGAGCTGACAGCTAAAATTAAAAATGTCTATTTCATCATTTGATGTTAACAGGAATGTTGCAGAGTGCATTCAGAGAAGGATCTATTGTATAAAACAAAGCCTTTCTTCCAGTCACTCTGGAGAACAACATTGTGTGAGAAGAGTGCTGTGCTTTAAATCATTAAAAATAACATTATAACAAGCAATGCAAGATAATGATAGCACATAATATTTTTCTCTTGCTGCTTCTTTCTCATGTATTGATTTGCTCTATCCTGTAGGTGTGATAGACTAGGGTGCTTACCCTCTATTTCTCTGAGCACTTTGAAGAAACTACAACATTTGTCAAATGACAAAAAAAATCATCTTAAGAGAGTCAGTCAAGAGACATCAAAAACAACAGGAAAATCTGAAGCCCCAGGTGAGCTGTTATTTGAAGATTATCCAGCTTTTGACTCATTTGTGGTTCATCTTTGAAACGTTCTGCTGAACTCAGTCTGGATTTGAGAACTGAGCAGTGGATATTTTTTGTTTGTTTTATGGGTTCCCTTCCCTCCCTATCTCCTGGGAAGAAAAGATAAAAAAGCCTCACGGTTAAAGGGTATGTGGGCCACAGGTAATTATCCCATGGCAGCTATGGGGTATTATTACCTAGTTAAAGATTATCTGTTTGAACACACTTTTTGTAAAAAAATTACAAAAAAATCTCAAAATGCATCTGTTTTCCACAAAAAATATTCTGATTGTACAAACATTAAAACAATGATACTACATTTAATATATGAATGGGTTTTTTAAGTTTGCCTTAACTCAGGGGTTTTCATATGGGCATTAGGAATCTGCAATCAGCTGCTGTAACCTCTTATCCAAATGCAGTGCAGATGCCAATAACATCTGAAACAATTATACATTATTGCCAAACACAAGTTTGCTGGGAATGAAACAGGTGTTGACAAGTTTGAAGGATGTAAACCTTCTTTTTCCTACTGAAATATAGAAATCAGTGTTTGCTTTAAAGTAGTAGAACATTTAGGGAATTTAGGTTGTAAGGAAGAGGATATATTAGCAGTTTACAGCCAAGCTGTTTTCTAAATGCTGTCAAGGAATTGTTTTCCTTAGTCCATGTAAGAAGTGGTCAAAAGTAGTTCAAATGCAGGTATGTCTTTGAGGATCTTGAGCTTAAGCCCAGCATATGATTTCCAAGGAGAAATTTTGCATTGAGAATTGTTGCATTAGGTCAAGGGGCAAACATTTGCTGTTCATAGAATTTACATCACAAAACTGTACAGTTTAATGCTTCTTCAGATGACAAAGATCTTGTTCTCAGAAACAAACTTCTAATAGTGTGAACTAGGACATCTGCTTGTTTCTGCCATATTTAGGGAGCAGAAAACTGCTGTTTGGTCAAATTATCATTTTGTGATGCATAATACCATTCTTTTAATCCTGATTTCTGAATCTGTCTTCTCTTGAGAGAAAAAGAGATCATAAGACTTTCCTTAAATATATTTAATGTCTAATTGCTATCTTAACAGTTGAAGTTTTCCTTATCAACTAGATATGCAGTGGTTGCATAGTTCTAAAAATTACTTGGCATGTTCATTTTTAGACTACCTAATTCCATCCTTCTGTCACATTATGCTCTTTGTCAAACTATTCCACTGTTTTCCAAGAGGAGTGACAAAGTTGTTATGAACAACCAGAGGTGAAGGCACAGCACCTCAGGTAATTTCTGCCCTTTGCTAGGTAGCGATAAAAGGACAGGAAATGGCTTCATATTTTATTTGTCATTATAGCCCCCCAAGTGCATGTTAAGCTGATTTTGTTAAGTCATATGAGATCAGTTCTCCCGTGCCCATTGTGCTGTCTGCCCACAAGCTGTGCAGTGCCACACAAACCCTTCTGCCCCTTGTGCACCACCTGCCCTTCGGCTGCACAGGGAGCACCTCCAGAGTCTCAGCACCACAGCCTGCCCTGTGACAGAGGGACAGCTACTGGGGCTTCCTTCAGAAAGTGGGACTTCTCCACCCTAGGGTTTCAGGAGCCCTATTCCATTGCTGGGACCCTTCTGTTCTTTGTCTCTTTGAACAGGTGTGGTAGTTGAAGAAGGTGGATTTCTCACATTGTTTCTTTAACGTTTACTTTCTTCCCAACTCTTTGGTAAAATGGGAATTAAAGAGGGCACCATTCTGCAACTCCTCAATGCTTGCAGGTGTTCTGCAGGATACGGTCTGATGTCTTCTCACACTCATTTTCTTTCCCATCTTCATTCATCCTATTATATATCACTTAAGAAGATCAGGCTTTCCTTCTACAGCATGGAGCCTTCTCTCTGCCTCATTGTTAACTGCATCTTTGGCTATCCTGATTTTTCAAATTATCTCTTTTTGCCTGTTCTCAGTCTCATAGCCCATGTGTTTTTAATCTCCGTTATGACATTTATCTACTTGTTGCTTCATCAGATTTTCCATGCATATCCCTTCATTTCAGGGAAGTTAGTTCTGTTTAGGGTTTCACCACTGCACTCTGGGCAATATCTGTTCAATTGATTGAGGATTTCTGACTACATTTTATATAAGAATCAGATGCTTGGACACATCTCAAGTCTTGCAAAAGTTGCCAACCAGAAACATGCTCACATGAGGATGGTCAGTAGTTGTGTGGATTATCTTTGAACCTGTTTTCATAGAAAAACTGAAATCACTCCAGCTACAGGAAAGCACATTGACTCCACCTCTCATGATGTTCTTTGCAAGGTTGGTAATATCCTTATATTTTATCCCTTCAGCTCATCTCTATATTTGAGCATTTTTCTGCTCTTCTTAAGAGATTTACAAACAAGTTCCTCATTATCAAACATCAAAGTTCCTATTTATATTTCTTTCTTCTCTAGCACAAATTACATCTCCCTATATAGTTATCAGAAATTAACAATAAATTAAGTTACAAGTCAAATTCTTTGTATTTCAGAATTTCTCCTTCAATTTGCCAAATGCACAAGTCTTCTTAGTATTATTTACTTAAAATTTCTTTTGGGAATGTTGCTTCTCAACAAGTTAACCAATTGGATTACTCTTGTCTTCATCTAGTTCTTTTTTCTTTCTGAAGCTTATCTGTTCCAGTACTGGTTATCTTTGTTTTTGTTGTCCATATCTTCTATATCGGAATTTAATTGCCTGGTAGCACACATAATCTCTATGTTCTATTTAGCCCAAGGTTTTCAGTTCTTACTTAATCCTGTTTCATTTATGCCAAGTTGTTAGCTCTCCCAAAAGAACTATGAGACAAGGATTTAATAAGTTAAGAGTTTAGAGCATGTACAATGCACTGATACTCCATAAATGAGGCAAATAAAGGTTTCATGAGTAACCATGCACCAGCTCTCATAGAAATGCTGAAACTTTACAATTTAATTTGAGGCACGTGTGTTACTGCCCTACTGACCATTTTTTTCCCTTAGAACATCTCACATGTATCTAAACTATGTAATCTATTGGCTTTTCAGTCTGAGGGCAGTCTCTGGCTCCTAGAACTGCCTCTCCAGAGGGTAGAAAAGGTGCAGGCATTGGAGCCATCTCTGCTGAACTGAAAGCTTCCTGCTATAAAGGTATTCCTTTTTACTTTGGACAGATTTTTTATTCCATATTCTATTATACCTTCTTTGATTGAAATGCCTTGCCTATTGCTCTTGAAAAATCTAAATATAACTCCATCCTCCGAATTTGCCTTTATCTTAGTGGTAATACCTTCAAAGGACCCTTGCAGTTAAGATAAATGTTTTTTTATACTGTACATACGAATATGGAATAACACTTCAGTTGTGCATGGATCCAAAGGAATTTTGACAAATGTGTGCATTTTATCATGGTGGCTTTATACTACTTCTTTATACCACAGTCTTTTCAAGTAAAGCACCATTGCTTTCACTAGAGTCCCTTTCTTCTAAATTCTCTCTCAAACTACAAAATCTTTTCAGGATTTCCAAGTGAAGAGGGGTTAAGCTCTTTATTGAACATTTCTTAAAATTAATTCACTTATCAAAGAATAGTAAATGAATTCCTAAAATGTAGTGATAGCACAATGCAGAAAAATGATGCATAATATATTATTCTTAGGAAAGAAAAAGAAAAAAGAAAATAGGCATTGTTACACATGTTTTAACTGGTACTAATTTTTTTCAAGTATAAATGCATTCATATTTTGAGAATTTGTGTTTGTTTCCATGTATAAACATACTTTAGCTATTTTCTAAAAAATGAAAGGAAATTTCATGTTAAAAATTTCAGCTGAAAGTAGCTGAAAGCTGTTGCAGTTGTATTACATATGGCTTGCCCTGTTCCTGTTCTCCCTTTAGAATTTCCTTATAGCATTTTTTAGAAACAGACTAGGTGATGAGAAGGGCCCGTGGGCTGAACCAGATCACAAGTTCACCTGTAGTGTTTTGACCTCACACTTATGAAATTGGTATATGCATTTATTCCATCAAGAAACTCGAAATATAATTTTATGCTGAGTGACCACTCTTACAAAGCCAGTATTCTTTGTGCAAAGAATATTATGGAAAGACATTCTGCACATAAGGTGTTTTCAATGCATTGAAAATGTATGCAAAATAGCTCTTAAGGAATCCCAAGGTGAGATATAATTTAGTGTTGAACTAGTGTGATCTATGAAAATTTACCATGCAAACTGCTCACACTAAAACATACTTCTATTCCCATTTTTGGTAAGTAGTTTTATTTGATAAATTTGTATTCTGCTCATTCTCCAGCCTTCTGGAGAGTCTAGTTAACACCCAACCTCAAGAGCTTTGAGAAGAAAAATGAAGGGACATTTCATATTCTCATTTCCTAAGTTTTTTAACTTTCCTAACATTTCATATTCTCGTTTCCTGTTTTTCCTAAGAAAATACAGTTTGGTGGTAATGCCCAGGAAATCGTATGCCTGCAGTTTTTGTGTTTGCCCTGCATGGGAGTAGGGAGAGGTGGTTTGGTATCACCAGAACAAGCCTAGGCTGAATGATCTCTGAGAAAGGAGGTGCCCACAACAGAAGTGACCTTTTTTCCACCTGCTTATAAGGGCAGTTACACACTTGGAACAGGGGGTTGCTCCTTATTTCTGTGGTTGTTTCTTTGTGCTGCTGCATCAGGGGGCATGCTCAATCTGAGCATTAACTTAAAATGTCAGTAGCTAACCTTTTGAACAGTCATTCAGTGAGTATTTACCATTTAATGACAGGCATATATAAATAAGTGCCAAAATTTCATGCACCTTTTTCCTAGAGGGCTTTTCATTAGGACCACAAACAGCTAACTCTTCATTCTGGAGGCAGCAGAGCCCCAGGAACAAATGTATTTCTTTGTTTGATTTCATGCTTTCTGACAAATACTTATGAAACAGTGCTAGAATAAAAAATGAAAATACTCCATGCACACAGTCAGCTTTTGGCTTTACACTGTGCAAAATAGAAACTCGTCCCCAGAAAAGTCATGCTGTGTCTCACAGGGATAGTCTACCTCATTGGAAACCCATTTAGTGTCAGCAGGGAACTAGAAAAGGTCAAACTTTACACTTATTCATGAGTTACTCTGTAAAATCAAACATGGATAACTCTTAAGTGGACTAACCAAGCAGAAGTGGTGCAGGTCTCGGCATAGCTGGCTTCTTCCTTTCTCTGAGGAGTACATGAATGCTCACAAAAAGCAATTTTAATTTTACTGGAGGGATCAGTTCTATCATTTCTCTGCCCAGACAACTGTAGGGAGAAAAGGGCCACATGCAAAAAAGTAAGCTCTAAAATATTGTGTTGTGTACCATACAATCCTCAGGGTCCAGCCTGTTCGGATTTGTGGCTATAATAAATAGCGAGACACAGAGTGGACTAGAGTGTCTTGTATCTCAAAAGGGTTTAATAAATGAATGAAAATAATACAGAAACCAAAGATATAAACCGTGCACGGTGTGAGGAAATCCCACACCTCGTACAACACCTAGAAAATGCCCCCAGTTCTATTGTATTGTCCCTTTTTCTACTCAAAGTCCGAGGATGGTTCTGTTTGAAAATTCCCAATAGGAAAGCTTACAGGGTTTGAAGGACAAAGGAAAGGTCCAACAGGTGTTTCTCTCTTGGCACTCAGCCAATTACAGAAGGACAGGTGCAGAACCTTCCAGATGAATTTCCTAATAAGTAAAGCAGTAAACTGAAACCTTTTCCTTATATAGAAACACCTTCCCAAGTATGGGAAGTGCATTACTACACTAAAAGGTGCTGTACTCAGGATAAAGACTTTCCATCTCAAAGAAAACTAGATCACCTGGGTGATGAGCATACTGTATTTTCTTTTGGAACCATGAGGATCATCCCCATGCTCCTGAGATACAGCATTGCAGACTGTCCTTCTCCACCTTACCTTCAGCTCTGCAAAGTGTTTCTTTCGTAACCAAGCAAGCTCAAGCATGCTTTCAGAAACACTGAAGACTGTTCAAGTGTTGTCAAAAGTGAATTGCCAGACCTAATTCGAAGTAAAATATTTATTTTTTCTTTGTGAGCCTGACACACAGCTCGTGGGAGAGGTCGCCCAGCACAGCTGTGTCCTGGGCTGCCACAGAGCTGGGTTTGTGCCCCCCCGTGCTGGGCCACCCTGGTAGCAGGCACTGGCTCCACTAAAGCTCTGTGCACTAAACACCAAGAGATTAAGGCAAGAAAAACCTCCAAAAGGCATTTGGTCACAAAGGATGCAAGGTGGCCCCAAGTACTGAATCTTGCTTGTTTCAGACTCCTTGAAGAGTGGGTTTCTTGAAGGAGGAATTGTTCTCAGTATTTTTAAAAGGGTTCTCGCACAAACAAAACAAACCCTGAGCTGAAAATGCTGTTGGAGTGTGTATAGTAAATGCTTTTGTAATTTCCTTTCCAAGAATGTGAGAAACCTCATTTCAAATTCTGAGGTAGTTTTAATATAATTAAAGAGCCACTGATTTTTCCCAGGGGATCATTTCTGAGCAGAGGCCAGAGTGTCACTGAAACACAAGTTGGTTTTTTTTTCCCTTTTGTCACTTGACAGACAGAGGCACATGGAAGAGGGAAAATAAAATAAAATAAAATAAAATAAAATAAAATAAAATAAAATATAAAATATCTGTTCTGTTAAGTACCATATAGGGAAGACAAAAGATCATATAAAACAATAGGACAGCCTATGGTGCAGTTGCAGCAACTTCTGTACTCTGTAAGTGGTATTTCACTTTATAGGAATAACACATTTAATGTTGAGCTGCTTTGGTTAGGTTTTAATGCATAAATTATGACATTTCTTAGCACTTCAATGGATACTTAATTCCCTGGAACAATCTCCAAGCCCCCCAGAAATAGGTGTGCACTCTTTTTGCTGTTGTCACACACCTGTTTTCATGTAACTCTCTATTGTTTCACTCACATTTGCTGCACATCAAAACACAAATGTGAGGTTAGCTCTAGCTGCTTTTATCATAGTGATAAAAGGAACCATTAATATTTTTCCCTCAAGCTTACAGGATTTGGTGTCCATTAAAAACTTTCTCTCCCTGGACCTTTACCCGGCACACTGATCTTAAAACAGTAAACATGGTGATTAAATGTTACCATATCTCATTTCTCAGTGAAAATTTTTCTTGTAATTATAGATGCTGGCTATATGTTTTAACATCTTCATTTTGAAACCAGTTGGTAGTTCAGAGAAAGATGTGGATTTTTTTATACTGTCGTTGACAGAGGCTGTGTGAAATACCAAATTCAGGAACACCTGTTTAGTATATACTGTATAGTTAGCAAGTGCTTTGGAAAAGGGCATTCATTTGCTGAACCACAAATATTTTCACTAGTCTTTTAGTTCACAAATGATGATGAAGCTCATCATCAAGCAATGGTAATTTTATTACGGTGATTGGATTGACTCAGGATTAATGCTACTTAGATTTGGCTTTTGACTGGGGGGGGACTAATTGTATTGCTTCTGTGAGGGTTTGATTATATTTATGTTTTGCCATTACAATAGCTCCCAATCCATTTTAGAGACAGCTCATTGTACTTTTCTACCTTTTTTAAATTCAGAACAAAAATTTAACTTTCCTTCAATTAGATTGTTTTCACATTCCCTCAAGAATCAAAAAGATAGAACCACTTTTATTTCAGATGGCTGAAAACCACCCACACACACATCCTGAAAGACTAAAGACAGGGGAAGGGTGTATGTGTGAATTAAGCAAATGTCTTTGCCTTGGATAAAGACCAGGCCTCTCTCACTACAGATTTCATTCCTGAAAGAAAAGGATCAGAATGTTAATGTATATACAATTGGAAAATAATGTGCTGCTATAGCTCCTATAATTCACCATGTCCCATGTTTCTGTGTTGTGAACAAATAGAATGTCAGAGAGTAGTAAATAAACCTGTATGTTAATACAAGTCTAAATTATAAGCCACAGCATAGAGTAATGTTTTCAGTTAAACTGGCTGGGATAAGAACTTATTGGTGCTGTCCTATGCACACTGATCTCTCAAAAAGGCTGGGAAAAAATTTATCCCCTTGCAGCCCATTCTTCCTCCTTTCACTGCAACTTTATTGAGTGTGAGCATGATTGCATTCTGGTTTGGTTGCTGTTCCCTATTGTTGACTCCAGCTGAAGATACCATAATATATTGATTTAACCTCATAAAATAATGCCTGGTCATTTTAGCAGCAAGTGGTAGAGAGGCATTATGTAGCCACATGTGAACAGATTAGGCTTTCATTGGTTTTCTGATTTCCTGAAAAAGAGGTGTGTCAGATCTGTCTTAAGAAGATTAACCTGTCATTAACCTAAGTGCTAGGAAGAAGATAAAGGCTTGCCAGCCAATAAGCTGTTAATTAAAGACTTTGTTTTTCCTGTAGCAGTCAATCAGTGAAATGTAAAAGCATCCAGTTCCACTCACATTTTTTTTACAAAAACTGAAAGCAGCATGTTGCACTAGAAAGTGGTGCTTTAAAGAGATGCCTCTCTCCTGAAAACTTGTCACTTAAACCAGAACCGTGAACTGGAATTTTTTAGCATGGAGATACGTTCATTCATTACCCAGAAATGTGATTTAAGATCTCCTCCATGCACCCCAGGCACAGAAGTGCTAGTCACATCTGCAATGTCCTCTAACAGTCTCAAGACTTTTTTGAAAGGAAACATATTCCACAATGTGACACAGAGAAGGAGACATCCCAGAGATTGATTTCAGATTGTGAAGGCATTCAACATGCATGTTTTTTAAGGTAAAAATACCTCCAGCCTAGCTTGGGTCCTATGTAATTTTGCAGGTACTTCTTCCCAATCTAAAGGAAATCACCTGTTTTGTGAACCATGGATGCTGCTAAAATTATGTGGAAAACAGTGGTCCAGAAATTATCTGTGGGAGGAATTTCTTTAAAATGCTAGAGCTGTTCTATGGTAACAAATTGTATCAAAATTCATCACAGGGGTGATACTAAACCTCAAACCTCCTGCTGCTTAAAGAAACATCTTTTAAACTGGTGTCTTACAGTGCAGGTTGAAAACATTTGTGCAAAAATATGAATTTACATTGGATCTTGTAAACCATAACAAAAGGCTGTGCTGTGGCAGGAAAAGTAACATGGATGGACTTTCAATGTCTTAAAGACAGTAGTACTCTTAATACAGTGACTGAGTGTTCTAAATCTCTGGCTTGGGATATCATTTGCCTTAACTACTTGTGGATCATCTGTCTTAAAGTGCTGACTTGTTCTTGAAAACATAAGGTTGGTGATGCCCTGAAAGTCAACTGACAAATCTGATATATAACCTCAATTAATGTTTTCTTACAAGTAGTTACACAAATATAAAAATCTTAGAAAAACATCATACCCTTAAATAGCATGTTTATCTTTTCCTCTTTCTCTTTATGAAAGAAAGAGAGAAAGAGAGAAAGAGAGAGAGAGAGAGAGAGAGAAAGAAAAAGAAAGAAAGAAAGAAAGAAAGAAAGAAAGAAAGAAAGAAAGAAAGAAAGAAAGAAAGAAAGAAAGAAAGAGAGAAAGAAAGAAAGAAAGAAAGAGAAAAGACAAAAGCTATTGATACAGTACATGAGGGCTAAAGACATCTAATATGTATTAACTTTCAGAAATGGAAATTTGATAGCCAGAGGCCAATTTCCAAAAATTATGAAGAAAACCTGCACAAGTAATTTATTGAAAATACTTAGAATTGGATGTTCCATAATCAAGAGGGCAAAGCATAAGAAGTTAAATCAGGTAAAACCTAGACAGTATTAACAGGTTATGTTCATTGATTTGTCATAGCATTTCACCACAGTACAGAATGGGATTTTTAGAGCACAATGAGAATTTTAAAAATCCTAATGTAATTTTTTAATTGAATAAAAGAAATCTACGCCAGTTTCTGGCAACTTTGGTGGAGAAAGAGAAAGACTTTCAAATCAAAGAGCAATAGCAGTATGTATGGATAGTAGGTTTGCATTAGGAATTAACAATTAATTTAAGAGCAGAACATTCCTGAGTTGATTGAAAGCAAAATAATTCCATTAAGCTACATGTCAGTAAAGTTTTGAGTGCTTATAGCACACAACTGTTTCTCATAAGAGATACAAAGTTTGGCACTGAGCAAGGCTCCAAGGGTGTGTTTCATCCCTTATCAGACCTTGGAATTCATCCATTTTGGGGTGATATCACAGAAAGCTGTTTAGGTTGCAGTCCTTTTTGTCAAGATGAACCATTGTTGTGTTACTTTTGTTTACATTTTGTTCCATGTTTTTCCTTCAACTAAATACCTGTCTGTATGCAAATAAGCTCATTTTTAAGAGGCAGCATGCATTTTAGAATTGCAGTATAAAGAAGTATCATCTGGCCCAATTTTTGCAGATCATACCAAATGTTACAAATTAAATTTCCCACCAGCTGTATCCTTTCTGTAATAGATGGCGTGTTCTCCTGATATGCAAACAAAACTTCAGTCTATACACAGTACTTGGAGCTGTGGACAGCACCATGACATCCTGAGGACACACTCTTATGTTACACTAATTTTTATTTTTTTTTAATTGAGCAAGAATTCACCATAACACAAGTT
Organism: Aegithalos caudatus; assembly: GCA_013389925.1. Taxonomy (NCBI): domain Eukaryota; kingdom Metazoa; phylum Chordata; class Aves; order Passeriformes; family Aegithalidae; genus Aegithalos; species Aegithalos caudatus. The sequence goes on from WEIU01014746.1 coordinate 178,815, forward strand.
TTACCCATCCTGCATCATTCAATCCAAATCTGTCTTTAATTCCTGCTTAGATACTATTATGGTTATCCTATAAATGGTGAATAGCTATAAACTTACCCCAAATGGTTATGCTTTAAACATTAACTTTTCAAAATTACTGCATGATTCTCTCCAGGTATGCCAGCCCCACAATGTTTATGTTTTGTGATTCCATAGGAGTTTCTTTTAGCCCTTTATCACTGTCTCAGTTTGTTACACCTCTTACACTGTGATTTGCCTTTCCTTGCATGGTTCTCTTGACAGTCTTTCATTTTTATGTTTTAAGCTATGCAAATTCTGGAATTTTGGCAGAATAAAAGAAGGTAGTAATTTTTACTACTACTAAGCCCATGCTCTTTGTGAAAACTGACCTGGGTTTTCTTAAGTTCCTGGATATCTGGCAATTTTACATGCACTGAGATCAGTCATTTAATCTGTCACATGGAATAATGTAGGATAGTTTTGATGGATAGTTTGCAGAACATGTATTATCCCTGCTTCAGAACTAGCTGAGATGTCTGATAATCATGCTTTACCTCATTTTTATGTGCTCAGATAGGGAGTTCATTACTTTTAACACTTCTCATCATGCCTGAGTGGTGACAGTAATAGCTTCACTATTGCTTTCTATTTGTAGGAAGGTGTTGTTAAGAACTGGAGTAAGTTGCATCTGTCCTGATCCTTTCCTTCCTTGGAAAGCATGACATTGCTTCCTTTCCTCATCCCTTTAATCATCTCTTGGGCCTTGTTGGCAAAAGCTGCATCACCACACTTGGGGAAATGGCATAGCTAAGCCTTGTCAATACTGGATTGAAAACTCACTGTGGCCACAAGAGAGAAAAAAAAGCACTGACTGCTCTTCCTCAAGCTGGGCCCTTTTCATCCCCTGGCAGCTCTTCAGGAGATAAATGTTTTCTTTTCTTTAATTCTGGGGGACTAGAGGTGAGTTTTGGTATTGGCTTTGGTGTTCTGTTGTTGTGTTTGAGGGACTGCCAGGGGTGGGGGGAGGGTGGTTTTTTTGGTTGGGTTTTTGGGGTGTTTTTTTGCCTTAAGTTAGAAGTTTGCCTGTTGTGTTTTGTGAACTAATAATTCTTGGCTTTCTTTGACTTGTACACCAGACTTCTAGCTCCATGAGTAACTTTTGTAGCTTATCTTATCATTGTGGCTGATAATCAACTTTCTCTCATGGCAAAGTTTCAGTACTGTACAAAGACACTACATAAAACCATCTTTCTGGGCATCTCTACTGATAATCAATAGTGAACATGGACAGAAGATAATCAATGCTAATTACATTGTGAAAAAGAATCTGATATTCTCAGGGGGTAACTACTATCACCTCTATAATAAAGGCCTGGTAATAGCTCTGTTACAAATCCCTTTTCTTCTGAAATACATAACAGTTCTCTAAGACAAAGCTTTGTATAATAAACATAATATCCAAGAGCAAGTGAGAAATTACCCACTCACTTTTCAGTAGGCAGTTAAACAGGGCAGTTGAAGCAGTTCTGTGCTATACATAAATGGTGAGACATTGTAGGCCAGTAGGAATCTGTACCTCTGATCAAACAGGGTTTTCAGTTTCTGTCTCCAATAGACAGCCTGCCCTCCACTGAGAGCTTTCCCTGCAAAACCAGTCTTGTTTCTGCTTCTTCCTTTTGGACTATGCGTGTCCAAGGGCAGAATGAGCAAAGAGACTGACCTGGCACTGCCCTGGCAGGTTGAAGATGCTTCTGTCAGATTTTCACAGCAGCTGTGAACACCCTCATCAGTTCAACCACTTCTCTGGAGGTCTCTATATCTATATGATGTTATTTAGTAACTCATTAGCAGACAGACATATTTAAGATAATTAAGTCAGTCAAAGCACTTGCAAAAAGTTTAATCTTTTTCACCTAATCTAATAAAATGCTTTGTGTGTACTTACATACACATCTCTCTTTGTTCTATATTGTGGCCAGAAACTGGGTACCCACCAGCCACTCTCTCACACCCTCACCACCTCTATCTCCCAGGAGCTGGATGAGAGAATAGGAAGAGGAAAAGTGAGAAAAAGTTTTGGTTCAAGATAAAGACAGTGTCATAATCTGTTTTATAATAAGGATAAGCTGTTGTTTGGAACTGCATTGGATTGAAATGGGAAGTAACTAATATGGAAATATTTATAGCTCAGCTCCACCATTTTAAACCCATTAACATCAGTGGACCTGCTTTTGATGAAAATAGAAGCAAAGGTGTAGTAGGATGCATTTGCACCTGATGAACCAGTAGCATTTGTATCTTGTTAGCTACAGCCTTGTTTTTAATCAAAAGAAAAGCCTGAATTTTATGTATTTTATGGACATGGCATTTTATAAACTTTGTTTCAAGAGGAGTTTGAAGACTTGCTTTGGAATGAGGCTTTTCCTAGATTTGAGCGTGATCTTAATTGAGCCTTATGCATTAGATTTTGCCTTCCATACCCACTGAAATGATTATTTTATTCTTTTAAAGATTTAAATCCAAATGCAGTCAATTTTGAAAACCTAATAATAATTTTAAAAGCCACATTTTTTCTGTAAATAAATGTCTCTTGATGTAAATTACATCTATAGAATTCTTTTTTATTCTTATTCTTCTTCATTTACTGGTAATTTATTTTATAAATATAGGGTTAGGACAATAAATCTGACATTGTTGATGGAAAACAGCCTCAATTATTTTCAGAAAGAAGACTTTAAAAGCAGTGATTAAACACCTATTCTCTAAACTGCCAAAAAAAAAAAGAAAAAAGAAAGGGTTTTTCTAAGACCCTGCTATTCACCTTACTGTATTTAAGTCTAGGGTTTGTCCAAGGCTTCAGATCCCTTAATCATGCTAGCTTAGTTTCAGTGGTATATTTTTAGCATGTAGTTAGAACAATATAATTGCTACTTTATGCAGCTGCAAGAAAATGCAGCTGTTTAACTCCAGTGTGCCAAACACAACATGTAGTCTTGCAAGGCTTGGAGCAACATCTGCTCTCATAAATTTGCTATAATAAGACTCCCTAGGCCAGAGTGCTGGGTGTCTGACCCTACTCTTGTCAGGGTGGTTAAATGTAATGTAGCATTCAGGCAACTATCTTGTTCTTTTTTGGATGGATGAGTGTAAAGACATGTAGACTGTGGCTGTGCAGAGGTAAGATAAATAGAAAAGGCACTTCAGTAACACTAATGCAGGTACTAAAAGAATATTATATCAGAATGAGGCAGTATCTGGACAAATAATTTTCCTGCAGTACCTCAATCATTTATCTTTATGTGGTATCTTGAACTGCTTCTGTGTGCAACATCTATTTCTGCACTTTACAGCATGTATCAAAACTGGGAATTGTTGCTTTGAATTTTTTTATGTGCTTCTCTTAAGGGTCAGCCCCTGAAATAAAGTTTGGGTTTTAGCATATTTCTCAATTTAATTTTTCTGAAGATGGCAACAGTCAGTACTGAAATACTAGATATTGTAGTGTAAAATATCCAACACTTTTTAAAAAATAAAAAATATCAAACACTAGGTGTTCCTTAAAAGTTTTAGTCTTTAACTTTATTTTTGTGCAAAAATGCCTATTAATCTGTTGTTTGATTTTGCATGTTCAAGTTAATTAACTTCTAAGGTTTCACTCCACCAACCACTTCTTATTTGCTCTATAATAAAATTTACAACTCTAATTCACTTGTCTCCCTGATACAAAAGCATCTGTCTTCTGCTGGATCAATGAATATGTTGAAGGATGACTTATGTTCATCCCTGACTGATACTATTGAAATCCAGTGGGCAAAACAAACTATTGAATCAACATTTATCAGGCTTGCACTCTGTGTATCACACCCTACCCTGCACATCCAGGCTGTCAAGGATTCCATGCTTTTCCAAGAAACATATACTCTTGTTCCCAAAGCACAAGCAGACATTTAATACCTGAGCTGTTTTCACTCCACTTTTTCCAAACTCTTCCAACCCTTTCTCTTCTGGAGAAGTATTAGTACCACCATCATTTGGAAGGGCCCAAACCCACTTGAACTTAGGAAGTTTTCTGTCAGCTCTTTGCTTTCACTTTGCTGTTATGCTTAATTTTGTTCTGCCTGGCTGAAGTGGCTGGGATAGTTATCCCTTGCTCCCTGCTTTCTGGACAAAGGGGGCTTTAGGATTGTGCTGCAGGATTGGAGAAAACCAGAGTTCCCCAGTCCAGAGCCCCAGGAACAGCGTTCTCAGCCCAGTGGAGGTTTCACCTGATTCTGAGCCCTGACTCAAAAATAAGGACAGCGTGGTCTCCCTGATTTCAAATTTTAGTTTGACACCAACTGTGGTAGCTTTAGTATATGAACAGCCATAAGAACTGCTGAACTGAACTCTAACTTTCGTTAAGTTCTTCTTCTGCTCTCTGCTTATACAGTGTATTGAAAAAGTCTGTAAAATCACATGGAAAGTGGTGCATGAGAGCATTCATGGGATCTTGGGGTCTTCCTTGTGCATGTGTAGGAGAACACTGGAAATTACAAACTCTCATCCAAGACAAGCCTTCCTATGCAAATGTTTTAGAAATCCTGCTGTGCTCACCTTGTGTACAGATCATTTTCAATCATTTTTCAGTCTGTTTCAGAGCCTTATGGGCAAATAAAAACAAAATTTGAGCACTATGAAATATACCCAGAAGATAATAAACTTCTGAGCACGTTTCCACCACGTGTGCCCTACAGTTTTATACTAAGCAGAAATTCTCAGGCAATTAATGATCAGTCTGGAATGTGATTTTGTAACACTATACTTGGGTGAGAGTTAGTTTTGAGTGCTTGGCTGTTGTTTATTTCTGTAGGGGTGGTGCTGTTCATCTGTGTGAGCGGTGATTTTAATAAGGGAACTGAGAGAGATTCCTCCCTTCGCATGCCGAATTCCTATTTTACAACATTATATAACTCTAATCCCTGTTTCAGCACTTCAGCAGGATGAAAGTGGCAGGTATTTGGCTCTTTTCCTGTCACATCACCATAGTGTAATGGTGGATTTAGCAGGGTGAAGTGAGGATTTTCATCTCTTACCACCTCTTATGACTGGCTCTGAAGCCAGTAATAGGCATGTCTCCTGCGGGTGTTCAGGACTGCTGTTTAGGGGCCAAAAGACTGTTCCTTTTTCTGGACAGTGAGTTGACTAAGCTGCAAGTAGTTTGTCCTTGGATGAGGGAGGAAATCTTGGTTTAGTGCTGAACTCAGTGCTCAGGAAATTGTATAAGTTGAATATGTAAGTTTTTGGCAGATGTTGCACTTCTACCAGATTTGGAGGAGGAGTAGCTTTGACAGTATAGCTTTGAAAAATTGCACTTTGAATTTAAAATGGATGCATTGTGGCAGCAGTGCTATCTAAATTGTCTTTGTAACTCTCTTTCACTTTTTACTGCATTTTTAATTTGGCTTGTGATGCACTACATGTTCTACAAAGGGATAAAACACCAAAATTACTCATTTGGCAGATTTGTCTCATAAGTCTGTCTGGTCAGCAGTAAAAAACAAAGTGTTAAGTCAGGTTCTGGAGACAGAAGCAGTAATAGTTTTAGATGTATTCAGCTCATTTACCCCCTGAAAAAAAGGGAGTGGTATACTAACCAAATGACAGAATTAGGGGCATATTCCACACTCCTGTTAAAATCGACCATTAAAACTAAGAAGCTGTAAGTCAGGTCTAAAGAGCTCCTGGTCTCAGAGTAGGTTTCTGGCCTCCAGGAGTCTTTCACATTGAACCACTGGACAGAGAAGAGTTTAGTAGATTTTTCTTCAAGTAAAGAAGAAAATATAGTCAGGAACTAAGATTAAAATGTCAAAAGTTGACCAGGCTTCCTATTTAAGGATTATCAACTTGTGAAATAAAAAAATGGAGATATGGAGAAGTTTTAAAGGTAATTATTAGCAAAATAGTGACATTTCTGTTCCAGTGAATATAGCTGCTGTGGCCAATTAAGATTGTTAATATAATGACTCTAAGATATTTCCTGAGAGAGAAAAACAGTTTCTTAATTAGAAAAAATGTTGAGGTCACTCAAAAACATTTTAGCAATTTTGTCAGAGGAAAAACTGCTGTGTTTTGTTCTGTTATTCTTTTATTCAGTAAATGCAGTTTGTAGAAGAACAAGAGCACGCTGCAACTGAACCGTCAGGTTTTAGTTCATGCATTAATCAGTCTCTTCAAATGTGTGTTATAAGCATGATAAAGCAGCCTTGTCATTATTATGTGCCTGAAATTGAGCAGATGTCCAATTGCCAGAAATACCAGTGGTTCCCTAAGGTGATTTTTCTGCCAATAGGGAGAAATGCACTAAACACAGCCTTTCAACACAGCTCTGTGGGAAAAGACAGCAACCTTAAGGCCAGAAGCACTGGCATCTGAAGCCCTATCAGTGTCAGGCTTGTTGCAGGTAACACTAAGCTTGCACAAAGCTGACTTCCTTTACTCTCTGAGCACGGTGTCATAATAATTGTGTGTAAGGCAAGGTCTCACACAAGCTTGCAGTACAGTTTCTAGTTGTGTTTAACTCTATTTGGGATTTTGGTTGCACTTCATGTATTGTAATGACAGCCTTGATTGCTTTGCATCCATCTTAAGACATTCAGTAATTCAAGCAAAGTTATTACACAGTACAGATTAGGCAGCATGAATATTCTGTCTGAAAGAAGCTCCTCCTTCACCCCTTTTCTCTGCTGCTCTCCTTGCTGAATCACAACCACTGTGCAAGCAGAGCCTTGAGTAAATGCGCCCTAAAATGTCCAAGAGTCATGGGAGGGGACCTCATCCCCAAGATGCCAAGTGACTAAGTCAGGTATCAGATCTGCACACACTCTGGCTCCATTATGGCTTTACTGCAGCTCTGAGAGAAATCTCTTTCTGTGCTGCAATTTCTTATCTGAAAAAAGGGAATTGTTTTTTAAAACATGGAGTCATTCAACCATTGAATAAAATTAAAATTAAAAAGCTTTCTGTACTACTACTGGCACTGTGTGGAAGACACATTGATGGTGTCAGATAGTACAGCTACAGTGTGAAGACACATGGGATAGCAAAAAGAGTTGGCCTGAAGTCCAGTTCTTTAATTTTAATCACAGAAATGATACACTATGGTGGCCAGATGGTTTGATTTTACTTTATACAGCTGGTTGAAAAAACCCCAGAATTAATTATCATAAAATTGAGAAGTTTTCAGCTACTTAAAAGTGTACTAACTTAAAAACTATCCATTAAGGACATTTTCTGCTACTTCTTCTAGTGGAATGATGTGCACTGAAATCTTGTGAGCACACTTTGTATGTATGATTTTAATGTTTCTCCCTGACTAAGCTACAAGAAGTTAAAGCCTTGTGGCATTTGAAAGCATTGGTTTCATTTGTTGCACACAGGTTTTTTCCTTCCACAGAATGAAGGGATAGCTGCATTACAAGGTTCTCTGTAAGATTCCCTGACTGAGTGACCAAGACATGGCTTTCCTGGCCTTGGTGCTTTGGAAATCTTCATCACTGATGTGTATTTGCTTTTATCGTCATTGAACTTCTCAGAAGTTTGCTGTTGTTTTTTATTTCCAAACATAGGCCATGAAGAGAAGAGTTTGCCTGCACACCTGGAGGAGATCTTACATATGTATTTCTGGTCTGGGAATCAAGAGTTGCCTGATTGTATTCACTCAGAATGCAGAGTTCCTGTTCTGTGAGAAATCACAGTGACCCTGACTGTGGCATTGTCACAATTTTTCCAGTGAGTTTTGTATGGGAAGTGATTGGTTTAATCCTGTTTTTCCATGCAGACAGGGAAATGGGATGTCCCCATCCTCAGCTGCACTGAAATTGTGGTTGAAGCAATGTACAGGGTGTTGGTGGGGAGCTGCAGAGTGGCCTTGGTGAGGAGTGGCAGGGAGAGCCCCATGCTGAGCACAGCCAGTTCAGCTCATTCCACAGGACTGACCACAAGGAACAGCTGAACCTTGCAGCTACAGTGGCAGTGTCTCAGGAAAAGTCCATGTGAGAAAGGGCAAAGTACTGCACAGTCAGTGAGGAGTGAGGGGAGGGTGTGGAAAACAGCCTGCAGACACCAAAGTCAGAAGAGGAGATGTTCCAGGTGTCCAAGCAGAGATTCTCCCTGCAGGAGATCACACTGGAGCAGGCATCCACACTGCAGCCCGTGGAAAGGACCACACTTTGGCATGGACATGCCCTGAAGGAGCCATGGTCCATGGAGAGCCCACGCTGGAGCAGGTTGATCCTGACGTGCTGTAGCCCATAGGAAGGAGCCACCCTGCAGAAGAAAAGAATGCAGAGGAAGGAGACAAAAAAGAACTTACCACAGCCCCCATTCCCTGCACTGCTTGGAAGGAGGGAGTAAAGGAGTCAGGAATGAGAGAGTGAAGTTGAGCATGTCAAAAAGAGGGACTTTGGGGAAGGTTTTATTGTGTCTTTCTCTGGTTGGTACTCTATTTTAATAGAGAATAAACTAAATTAATTTTCTCCAAGTCAAGTCTTTTCCTCACAAGAATTAATTGGCAAGCAAACTGCCTCCCTTTAACTTGACCCTTGAGTTTTTCCATCTTCTTTTCTCCCCTGTCCTGCTGAGGAGGTGGGATGAGAGCAGTTGGGTGGGCATCTGGCAGCTGGCCACAGACAACCCACCACAATCACAACAGAAATTGTTACACTTGAGTCACTCTGTGTAACTACAGCTACTCAGTTGGATTATTTTTACCACTCCAAGTTACATGTGCATGTTTTGTCTCTCTGGACAAATTGCCACACAATTGTTTCTACAGCTGTGCAGGTGTAGGTGAACTCAGAAGACAGCTCTAAAGCACCATTCAGAGAAACTGCAGCTCACTTTGTTCCCATTAATAAGTTGCTTTCCTGCAGCTTCTGCAAACTGCTTACTTGATTTAGAATTAAAAGATTTCAGATACTTTTAAGGTGAAAAGTAAAAATCAGATATTTGCATGCAAACTTTGAATTGCTTCTCCATCAAGGACCCAGGAAATTATTTTTCAGAGACCTTTTCATATTTTGTCCTATGCTGACTTAAAGGAATGTTTACTACTGTGTGTACTTACTGGGAGCTTATGTTACTGGGAGATGCCAGCAGCTGCTTGTCCAAAGTGCACATTCACATCCTTAGAGGTTTTTCACAGAAACAAACGTCAGGCTTTTAAACTTTTCCAGGAACTGCTCTCCAGTATTAAACAGCCTTTTACCCTTCTTTTGATTTTCCTTTTAGATCAAAGAATATGAAACTTGTAATAGTGATGCCTTAAGTTTTAGCTTTCATGTTTTTCAGATTCTGTGCTGCCTAGGGGTGTAGTTCTGAGCCTCATATTAAGTGTTAGTAAGCTTTCTTCACAGAGTAGGTAGACAAAACAAATCCTTTCCCATGCTGAAGACCAAGGACAATGAGTACAACTTTCAGGCCCCAAAGCATAAACAATAGTGGACTGATGAGATAAAACAAGGATGAGACCTCACAACCTGAAGCTGTAATTGGACAATTAAAGCCCAATATGCAAATGGACCAAAACTTATAAAAGTGTAAAACCTTGTGACCAGTTGTCCATTTTGTGACCATTTTAAGTCCGCCTTGGGTGTAGCCTTGGTCAGGCTCTTGTGCTGCCCAAGGTGTACCCTTAAAGGCCCTTTAATAAATATCTACTTTATTTTTTAGGTCTGTCCGGTCTCTGTTTCAGGTCAGCTTTCCCAAGGCACCAATAGTACTAGAGGGCATATTTATCCCTTGTCCTGACCTTTTACTCCAGTACTGCAGACTTATTATTTTTAAATATTCCAGTGTCACCTCTAAGGTATAAGAGGACAAATCAACTGTCTTTATTCACCTGCTAATGATAAAGAGTTAATTTGCTCAGCTATGGCTTCTATACTGTCCTGAATTTAATTGCTGTTCTGTCCTTTCTCTATTAGCTTTTTTTCAGTTGTTTCTTCTTTACAATTTTTTTTTTTACTCCTTTGATACACACACAATACCTTGTGAAAGTAAATACTAATTAGTTTTCTTTCTAAATAAGATTCCTCCTAAACAACTGAAATCATGCTATGTCCAGGTAAAAAAAAAATCTTTAAAGGTGTGCTATTGAATAGGTGTTACAATGCTTTGTGGATGCTCTTTCCAAGAAAAAGGGAACGATTTTATTTATATTTTTGAACTTATTAACAGAAGTATGTTTAATTCTTCAAAGAGGTTTCTTCAATCATGTGAAGTAGACAAACAGGTCAAGCCAATTCAGAAAACCTGAACATGGCTTTAGCTTTCAGTTATTGTTGCAAAATATTTTGACAGTTAAAACTAGCAAAAGACTAATGAAGACAGAATTTAATTTACTTAACTGGTTTTTGTGATTTTTTGGGGGGTGAGTGAATCCATTAGTTTCTTTGCTCACAGCCTGGAAAATTGGTCTCAAGCTCATTAATGCACAAGCAAGGATTAATTTTGAGTAACTCTTCAGACTGAGAGGAATTGCTCTAAGAGGATGTACCCTATGCTTTAGACAAATCATATCAATATGGTGATTTTTAAGAATTGTGATAGAAGAAAAACGAGTCTATTAAAGAGCTGAGGGGAACCTACCTGGTTTCACAAACAAAATATGAAACTCCCACTTCTTAAGCTAAAGAGTACATTTCTTTTCATTAAATTAAACCTTCAGACAGCTTTGGAACCCAAATCCGTTTTTTCCCCTTAATTTATTTTCAAATTGTGATTGCAAGTCTGAGTCAAATTTTTTCAGAGCTTATAGTTCAAGTGATTTACTCTTAATAGTGAATGATGATATTATGACTGGTTCCATGATGATGAAAACACTTTAAAAATGAAAAAAAAGTCTGCAATAGATCAGCAAAAATGTCTGGAAACAATGATCTTTGCATTTTAAACTCTAACAGATTTCCTTGCCTTTATTTTAATTGCATGTGCTGATTAAGTACGTACATTCATTCTCTAAATACACTGGAGTTGTGCCTTACTCATAGAACACAGCCCCTCAGTGCAAGTCCTCTAATGTGTATTTTTATCAGTTTTTCAGACTAACACACAAAGAAATAGTCTTTGTCAATACTCAGTTAAAAAACCACTTGAATAAATGTTGTGCCTGCTGGTATTTTTTCATATCTTAAAGTTTGTCAAGAATTACAACAGCTAGTAACTGCCTTGAGATTGCTGTGGCAGCATGAGACAACTTTAGAGCACAGCCAGAGCCGCATAGCAGAGTGGTGATGAAATTCCTCTTGAGGAATACAAGCTATAAAAGGTTGAAAGACCTTCATGCATCTTTCTTTTAAATTAAATTCCATGCTGGTTTTATTTTTGTGCATCGCCTCTCAGGATGTAATATCAAACACTGAAAGTAAGATAAATAGATATTATTTTCCTTTTTGTTTTCTTTGTCCTATCCCATTATTATACCTTTCTCTCAACTCTTCAGGGTCTTTCTGACAGAAAAATACAGGAGTAACAAAAATTATCATTTTTTTTCAGTCTGAACTCTTCTAACATAAAAAAATGGCATCAGAGCTGGTCAAAGGTTTTGGATATGGTACAAAGTAAGTTCCTGGAATCACACAAGTCCATTCTGCATTGGTTGCTCCTGACCAGGAATAAACCACAGATGCACCTTACAGGCCACCCTTTGCATGTCCACTGTTAGGCATTATTAACCATGGTGAGTTATTAGCTTGTAATTCTCTACATGCTGATGAATATTTATAGGAGTTCTTGATAGTTCTCACTAGAAATATATTTAAAAGAGACTTTCAGGTTACCTATATTCAGGATATAGAATGAAACAGTCTGTTTAGATTTAAAAGATGAAAGATAAAAATTCTATCCATCACCATATCCACAAAGCAGACTATGCTTGCAAAACGCAGCAAACATAGCTTTTCAAGGAAAACTGAGTAGTCTGAGGGGAAAAATGGCAGAATTACTGAAATGCCTTCACAAGGTAAATTACATTAAATTGCACTTAATTTTCAAGGTTTTTGTTTTGTTTTGTTTTTTCTTGTTATTTAACTAAAGAAGTAAAATGTGGCTGATTCTGGGCCTCCAGAGTTAGTAGCATGTTCAGCTATAAGCACAGATGCACACAGATAGCACAGATATCCATCTTTGCATTTTTCATAGGGAGACATCTGCTGCACTGGACTTGAACATCCTTGTGTTTCCCACTGAGTGCCTCTGGCTCATGAGAGAATCTGATGCTTTGTCTGCCATGAATTCCTCTGCCTGTTCACATTGCACTAATCTTCCCACTTAGATAATCCAGGCTCTATCCCAGGGAGGGACTGACAGATTACATGCAATTACTGCTATCAAATCAAATTGTGATTTATTAAATGTCAGAATTCATTTCAAGGTGGTATAAACATGTTATATATGTTCTTCAATTTGAGTTTATATAATCACTTACCAAATATTATTTGTTAAATTGTTTCATTAATTCCTTTTGGTGAATTTTATGATATTTACTATCCTTTTGAAGAAGAAATAAGTTTTATTTATCCTATCCCTTTTTTCTACTTAGGTAGAGGAAAGGGAATGGTTGACCTTTTTCTTTTTTTTTT
>WEIU01014746.1:191462-228442 GCA_013389925.1 Aegithalos caudatus
AATACAGCATAGTGTGTGTTGTGTAAGAGTCCCAGAAAGATTACGGTGTCACCTTAATACTTTATAAAGGGCTTTAGTAGCATTAGAATATTACTTAAGTAACCTTTACAACTATTCAGAACACACTCACAAAACTAATTTTAAATGGCATCTAATGAAGTTTGAGAACCACAAGAAATTATTATTAATTATAAAAAGAGAAGAGGAAGAATTAAAGTTTAATTGCCATCTAGTCATCTCCTCAGTGTAGGCTATAACAACAATTTATTCTCTTATTAGTTGATATAAGTAGAACATTTTTGTCCCTTTATGCTTCATGACTTTGGTAGCAGACAGATTTCTGCATAAGTATTTTTGTCATGTAAGAAAACTGATACAGCACCTTAAGCAATAACCAGGCACTAATTTAAAGGTTTATTATTGTGTATTCAGAGTTGTGTATTTGTATTACATACAAGCACACTGAGAAGCTCACAAGCAAATTAAATCAGAAATGTCCTAATAAAGAAGCATTAAACCTGTGTGAAAAAATTATAGGAGGATGCAAATAGAGACTGTAGAGAAAATATAATTTACATGAATGTTTTTATGATAAATAAGCAAATAAATCAGGTTTTCCTGCATTGTACCCAACATCCATCTAAGACAGGACCTTCAGAACACCATAATTTTTCCAAAATGATTGATCTTCAATCAGTCAGTCAGTCTGACCACCAGCTGGATAAAGGTAAGCCTTAAACTGTCTCTGGGTCATGTCTGGTATAAAAATAGCAACACTTCACTAGACAGGTCTAAGATGCTCAGGTCCACTCTTCTGTCTCTGCTCTCCTGCCTCTGGCAAAACCAGGAGCATGTGCCTAGGGAACAGGACCCCTGTCACCCTCTCTGCTTCCAGCAGCCTGGGGCCACTCATTCAAAGAAGTTCAACAAATGGGTTAAATGGGCTTTTCCTCCCCAAAAAGACCTGGGCTTTTTAAACTCGTATTTACTTTTAGCCTCCATACCACCTTGTGCTAATCAGTTCCACATTATAATTGCACAGACATTCCTTTTTTTTTTTAAGAAATCAAATTCTTTCTCAAATTATTTTGCAGGAATGTTTCAAAACATTCCAGAAAGGCTGCCTTGAGGTTAAAGCAAAATAAGACTTTTCATTTCAGTGACCTGTGGTTTTTTATGTCTACAGATAAGATCATTGCCTGTCACTGTAGTAAGGGGATCAGATAAAACTTTTAATAGTGCTGTCTTCCTACATCTTTAAGTCCAAATGTTTTATTTCTGTGGCTTGCAGAGATTGATGGTGCTAATATATAACAGAGAGAGATACTTAGTGTGAACTTTGCTTTGGGGAAAAGCTGGGGTCAGAGGTTAGTCTCTTGAAGCTTCTCCCTATAATAGATGTGGATTTCTCTGTCCTCATATTGTTGTCCTCATTGTCTGCAATTCTTAAGTTTCAAATGCTTCATTAAACTTTCCCCTATATTTTATAGCATCCTCCATAGAAAATTAGAAATTTCCTAGATCCATCACATTCCTGTCTATCACACCCTTACGGGTTTTTATTTCATAACCTGTGTTAGTATCCTTGAGTCCATCACATATGAAGCTCTAAGTGCCATCTGGAACAGGGCTAGGGGGTTCCAGGTGACCTGGGTGGTTCTTTTCAATCATATTCAGAGGCAAATAAGCACGTGCCTCTTTGATAGAGACACTGCTCAGAAATAGGTTTCTGTGTGTGTAACCATTGATGCTGGATTTAAGTCACCTAAATTTTGGTTTTAACTCTAATACATAAGTTCAGTTTTTTTCTTTTCAGGTCTCACATTTTTGGCAGAATTTAATATATAATTTTTCCATCCTTTCTTGCATTCTCAAAGTCTTGTCAGTCCCTCTGATAGGTGTTGCTTTTTTTTTTTTCCGTCTGCCTTTCCTCCCTTTTGTATTACATTGCTTGCAGACCTACTCTGCTTCTACATTCTCCCTCATTCTACTTCTGGACTATGCTGGAGGGTAATACACATGAAAAAATGTACTCCCCAGCTAATGTGGACATGGACATGCAATAAGTCTGAGAAAATTGTGCTTTAATTAGAGAAGTAACTTTTCCTCAGAGTGAAAGTGAGGATATTAAACGGCTAAAAAGAACAGTGTTGCCAGCGTAGCCCTTCTAATCTGTGTGCCCTTCATCACTATAATCCCTCTGTAAAGCTATTCTAGCAGGAACATGGCCAAGAACTCCTTGGAAGGTAGCTTCTTCTCCTACTTGCACCTAATTCTAGCTTCCATGTTTCCATTTTAGTCTGGTTTATTGCACTGCTTCTTCAAGTCTTCTCATGTTTTCTCTTAATTTTTTCTAAATAATCACCTTTGCTGATAAGCAGGTCAAGCTTCTTCATATGCTTATTTTTTCAAAGGCTCCACCTCAAAATTTGATGGGTTTTATGCAGATTCATCAAATAGATAATTTAGAATAGCTTGATTATTATCTTGAAGAGTTATTTAAATAAAATGTAGATTTTTCTGACATTTTAACCTTGTGTTCTAGGACAATAGCAACAGAGTTCAGAGAGTCTTCCATGCCATATGAAAGAAATATGAACATTTTCAAGGACTGAGATGGCTTATTTTTTAATATTTTCATTTATGCTGTTGCTTTTTTTCAGAAGAAGGTTTGAAAATGAAAATGTAAAAAACCAATCACAGGCCAATTTACTTACTAAAAAAGATTGTCTACAGTTTCTGAAAGCTGTGGTTCAAACCTTTGTTGTTTTTTTTCCTTTGAACACTGCTGTTACTTTGGGAGGGCAGGGGCTTGGGGGGGAGGAATTCTGAGTAATGTTTGAGTTCTTTAAAACTTCCTCTTTTTATTGAACAAGAAATTTGGTAGATATACACTTGGGAAATTCTGTGTTGGTATTTCCAATGCCTAACTCTTGAAAATTTAGATTAGATGGAAAAACAATCGAAAACTGAAGACTGCCATTTTAAGCTACCTTTCTTTTGCTTGCTGTTCTTTGTTATTAAAAATATGGCATTCTTTGCCTGCTAGGGATATTTCGATGTGACATATTTCCAAATACTGCTTCACATGTTTCAAATTCTGGTTTTATTCAGTATTTCACAAAGAAAATTCCTGCTGCTTTTCAGTACTGAAGGTCTTGATCTTTATAACTGACAGGATGTGAGTGGGCAGCTATTTTTGCTCTGGGGAGACTGCTAAAAGTGATGCAAGGAATGAGTAGAGATTAGGAAAAAATCACCTTTTAATGATAAGTATTGTATATGTCTCTGTTGAAGTCCTCCAGGCATCCATGTGCACTTTTCCCCCCTCTCTCCTTCCTCAGCAGTATTGCCCTCACTGGCTGCAGACTCTGGTTTATGCAATATAGGTGCAAATATGTGCTGAAAGTCTGTTCCAGCAGCATCCCAGCTTGTTGCCCTTTTACACTGCAGCCTCGTACCCATTTCTGAAAAATATCTTGCAATTCAGATCTTACATGAATAGCACATCACAGCTCTTTATTTGCCTAAAAATACTGGAGGACCACGTGAGCCTGCATTCCATAGATGTATCAGGGGCAGCTTGCCCAGCTGGTCCTGCCACCAGTGCACACTCCATGGATGCACCACCACAACCTGGCAGCTCCTCTCAGCTCCTGGCAGCTGAGAAGCAGCACTCATGACATGTCCAACAGTAGCATTCAGTTTCTTTGCCATCTTCAGACCAAATTTGTCTCTCCTAACTGTTGACACTGCTTTTTCAACTGAGCAAGCAAGAGCCTTGGCCCAGAGGAAAATTCACCTCATGCAGCTGCACAGCACTGAAGGGCAAAGGGACTCAGCCTTGCTCTGCAGGGCAAAGCTGCTCCAGTGGTGCTCACCTTCCTCTGGTGAGACATCCCTGCAGTGCCACTGCTGGGACACCACAGTATCCTTAGGTGTAACAGCTGTATTTTTACATTCTACCAGTTAGACTCTAACTACTGCCATAGTATCTGCTGTAGGGCTGAAATGCTGTAAACCTGTACATAGCTATGTACTGCAACACAGCACAGACGTTATGGCAACTGCAAGTTTCCACAAACAATTTGAAGCAGCAGAAGCAGCAATTCTGCACCTCCTGTACTGCTGGCCACCCTTTTCCACCCTCACTTTATCTGCTCTCTTGTAGAACCTGGTACTGTGACACCAGGCAATGCAAAAATGTAAGCAGTATTTTCTATAGCTAGCTATATTTATTGGCATTCAATCTTATTGCAAGCTTTTGCCTGGATCTGTTCTAACACTTGTTCCCAAGTGCAATCACAAACACTTCTGCTGGCCTAAGGGGAGGGAAAGAGCAATGGCAGTGGGGCAGCAATTTTCAAGACAATATTGGCTTACAGAAGACTCAGATGCCTGTAGAACTGCTGTCTAAAGACAGTAAGTTTTTTGTGCTTAGTGTATGGCCACTTCCATTTTTTTCCAGTTATCCAAGACAAATTGTGTTGCAGTTTTAACCTGTAAGGTAAGATTTGGAACACCATATATACAGGAATAATAAAAATGAAAAGTCACTTACTCCAAGGCATCTGCACAAAATGTATCCAAGTATCAAAGTGGTTCTGAGTTTTAGTTAAAACTCTATAAATTATTAAGTTTTAGAAACTGCCCTCAAAGTTCCTGCATGTTGCTTTTAAAATATTCATCCAGTTTAAATACCTTTATCACCACAGATGTAAGTGCAAGATGAGAACTGGTATAATCAGTTCATCTGAGGCTCTGCAGACTGACTGTGCACAAAGACTGTAATTAGCTGCTAAAACCACAGGCTACTAAAACTGGGTGCCAGTAATCTTGCTAGGGTGCTATATTTACTTAGTCTATCTTGGTTGTGATCTGTAAGAGGTTTAAAGTAGCTCTCAAAGGCAGAGTTGGTGTTTGAATGATCACTGTTGGGAAGCAAGAATCAGCATTTGGATGAATAAATACTGAAAAAGGGTACCTGGTATGTTTGATGCAATGGGTGCTGCTGGATCAGCAGATGACATTAATGCTATGGAAATTCACCACTGGTACACAAAGTTTATGAAGGAGTGCCCATCCGGACAGCTTTGCCTGCATGAATTTAAACATGTCCTGGATCTACATGGACTTACTCCTGAAGCTAACAACTATGTTGAGCAAGTATTTCACACATTTGACATGAATAAGGTAAGAATTCATTCTTGACTTCCTGGCTTTCTTATGGCTGTAGCATTTTATGCACTCTGAGACACGTTCCAGAGAGCTGCAAGCTCCCTACTCAGAGGTAATGGAAGTGATTCAATTCCGAGCAGTTAAACAGGAGTGGCTGGCAAACTATGTTGAATGCTCTGTTCCCAGTATATTTTGCCAATTTGAGAGTTTCATTTTAACACATGCTGGTGGTTTCTCATCTTTGCAAACCAGATTTTTATTATTATTTTCAGTGTGCATTAATGATTGAAATTTTTATTTATATGGCTGCTTGAAAAATCTTTCTGAGGCAGTGCATGTCCAGCTGGATCCATAGGTATTAATGCTTTCAGATTATGCAACATGGGCACAATAAGATTCCTTCTGTCACGGGATTCATTCTGAACACCTTCTGTGGCCTAATTCGGTATCAGTCAATCCCCCTTTTCCAAAGGCAATCTGTTTGGTTTTGATCCATCATCCCAATTTTACTGCCTAACATCCCAGGTTCTCCTGAAGATACGTTGGCTGCCAGATGCATTGCTGTTTTACGTTATCCCAATGCAGTGTTCACACAGGCACCTTCTGGCCACCAGACTCATCCAGAGTTATTTTCCCCTTAAGCCAAGGTAACACTTTCTACCAAATGTGACAAAAGGAATGAAAAGTCATCTGTAATCCCTAAAAAAAGACACAGAAATTAGGCTTAGGCTGAACTGTCAATAATATTCAACTTTCGGCTAATAGAACCGATGGGCACATCTTGGTATAAAAAAGTATTAAAAAACAATAAAGCATTTGTGTTCTCTACTCACATTATTTATCTCAATGAGTTCACAGATGTATTAAAAATTTGTTACTATATTATACAAGTTACTTAAATAGCAGGTTAAAACTGGTCCAAATAGTAGCCATAACTGCTCCAGGCCTTTTCCTGTTCAAGAAATTGCCTTTCTGTTCTTCATTCTGGAATTAGTTATACTTGTTTCAGGAAATGCTGAGAATATAAGATACCTTGTGTGTTTTTACATGCAACAGTACCTCTATTACACTGCTTTCTTGTGCTTCCATATACATCTCCACTCCCAATTCAGCTTGCTTTTTTTGAATTATGTAATTCTTTCTTCCATAGTCCTCAAGGACTCTTCCTATAAAATCAGACTCCTTGCATGCTCTTTTCTTCCCACGGCCAATTACCAGATGGTTAAACATACTGAAATTTGATTAAGTAGTATCACCTAACTCAATAAATGTGCTAATTACAGATGATGAGCAAACTTCCAATCTACAAACATGAAACCCGACTGTCAGAAATTGTTAATTTGCTGTGTTCTTTTCAATTAAAAACTTGATGCCTTAAGTTCCCCAGAAAAGCTTTATGAATGCTGACCTTCCTGCACAGTGCACACAGACACTGTCTGAGCTCACCCAAGAGCTTTTCCAGTTTAGCATTAATGTGTACTGCAAAAAGTCCTTGAAAAGTGTGGGGAGCTTTGGGTGTTGGGGATTTGGGCTTTTTATTTTATGGGAGAACGTCATTGGGTTTGCTGGTGTTTTAAAAGTTCCTAATTGTCTTTCTCCTACTTCAAGTAGCTTATCATCCATGGAGTAGTTTGCTCAAGTTATCTGAGGAATATTAAGATGTATGCCTTAAACTTGTCAGGCTATGTACACTGTATATCAGTTTGACTCTTACTACCAATCTTTCATCTCCTTCTCTGATATCCCCAGAACTCTTTAATCAATTTGTATATTTCCACAAAATTTCAAAGAGCAGGCATTTCAGTTAATCAGTTCCTAATGTTTTCATAAAATTTGGCAGCTGGGTAGCAGGGACACACCCAAAATGCATACCCCATTCATGCAGAATTAAGCTTTTATCTCATTTTTTAAGGCAACAGTTGGCTGACAAAATGATTAGGCACTTGTTTCCTTTTGCCTGGAGAAAATACAGGATGGAGATGGGGTACCAGTATTTGGAGTTTTAGGGGACAAAAGACAGTTTGTATGGCTCTAGGCTTTTGTTTTGCTATTCCCAGAAGGGTTTGTTTAATTAATGTTCCATGTTAGACAGAAAAAGATGCTTCAGCTTTTTATCAGTTTGGAAGTCTTCCCCCTATTTTAATGAAATTTAACAATGATTTAGCCTTCGGGATTTCATAAAATCCACTGTAAATAAAACTGTTCATGCTAGGCTTAAAATCTCATTATTTAATAATGTGCTCACACTAAATATCTGATATTCATTTCCTGTTCTGCAAGATGCTGTAACAATCCTCCACTAGCTACTACTAATCTGAGGCATAGATTTTATTGTGTGCTTTCTTAATTGAGCTGTTGCTCAGCTGCAGCAATAGGACCAGGCAAAGTTATTTAGAAGGCAGAACAGGAATGGCACATTTAGAATTGTCAATTACATAAGATTGTATAGCCTATATCCATTTGGAGATGGAAAGAAGATGAAGAATAGGGCTTCCATTCCCAGAAAAATGCCTGGCAAGTTTTAAGCTCTGCCCAATCTATTTCTATAATTTAGTATCTGGAAAGGCTTAAACACTTAGTGAAATGAATCAAGTGAACCAGAATATTTTATCTGAACGTTTTACTTTTTCCCTTTAAATACTAATAAAAATCTATTTTTGATTAAATGGCAATGGTATAGTTACAATATTCAGATAGAACACATAGCAACCAGATAAGCTCAGTTTTATTCTCCTCTTGCCTTGAATAAAGTCTTGTGAAAGCCTCACTGAAAACCCTGGGGCAAACGAGAACCAGGACCTCTCAACATGCCAGGATCTCATAAGTTTCCTCTTTGGCATTCACACTGCATCTGTTTAGTTAGACATGATGTGCATATTTATCTGTTGTAATTTATGTTTCCTGTGAAGTCATTCTCTGGGGCTTCAGGCTGGCTTAGGGGGCTGATTTACGTAACAAGAGGAATGAACTGTGGCCATACCAGCTTGCCAAGAGAAATGCATTTGAGAGTTTTACGGCTTGGCATGGCTTTCCCAATAACAGTATCCTCATAGCATTCTTGGTCCTTCTGACTGCATCAACACTTCTAACAAGAGCAAGCTCAGGCAGAGTACAATGGAAAAGCATTTGTCTTCTGGACTGTGGTCTTAATGCAGAAATCCTGCTCAAGGTTCCTTTCCATGCTTAGCAGAGACAAAGGATCTTACTTCAAGATGACTCAGCTCTTTCCAAGTTAGAGGAACCAAGACTCTCTGCCCTGCCTTATACATCAAGGGAAAAACAACTTACCTGACTCAGTGGAAATTAACTCTTTCTTAACAGAAGATTTTTTTAAATCAGTTTATGAAAAAATCCTACATGTAAATCAAGGTTCTGAAGTGGCATAACATGTACAGATGCAAAAAGCCATAATGCCATTTTACTTTGATGTTGAAAATTGCAGCATTAGGTTTTTTTTGTTTTCTTCACCCTGTCCCCTCCAAACACATTCTGTCCCAAATTCTGCATGTTAATTTTCTCTGATAGAGGATGAGATGTTCTCTGCTTCCATAGTGGCAAAAATCACTGCCAGATCTATGACATTAGTGGATGAAGAAAAGAATTTGAAATTAAATTTCTTTATTTTGCAGGCATGCATTTAGATTTTATGAAGTGAGATTCCAAGCAAACAAACTAAGGTGTCTGCAAGCTTCCTCCTGAACCTGAAACTGCAGAAGGTGACTCTGTCAGCTTCCAGTTTCTATGATAACAAAAGTGCTATGCTTTAAATATTCAAATTTCTATACTTTTTTATCTGAAAACCCATCACTGGGCCTGTCACCAGAACACGTGTGTTAAGTGGATTATGCAAATGAAGTAAAATTATTACTTTTTAGTTAGTATCTCCCCATGCTCTTGCTGTTTCAGAATTATATACATAAAGACATGCTCCTAGTTCTTTTTAAATTAGGATTATATTAGGAAAAGTGCTTACACCATGCTTGGTTTAGATGGGATGTTAAATCAAAGTATGTACTTTTAATTGGAGAGTCCTGAAGAGTTCCATTTCAGTAAGAAGTCCCCTTCCCAAATTTCATTAGCTCTGATTTATACCCTTTCTTCAGGTGCTGTCACGTGAATTTCACCCATGCTTGTATTTAAATAACCTGGTATTTTCTGTGAGAGCTGAATATTTTTTCTCCAATGCTAATGATGTTGTATGGTCTCTTTGAAGTTTACCAAGAGTACCTAGGCTGCAAACCTGACACAAACTCTTATACAACATGAGCATAAATGTCATGTTTTGTCTTCAAGGGAGTCCCTGCAGAAGCACTTGAGAATAAGCATTTGGATGAATAAATACAGAAAAAGGTTATCTGGTATGTTTAATGCAATGGGTGCTGCTGGATCAGCAGGTGACATTAATGCTATGGAGGTCATGTCAAGGTCAAGGTCACTCCAGACAAAGAGAAGGACAAGCTCTTCAAAAATCTCCTAAATGAGTTTGTTTCCTTGTAGGTGGGGCTGGATGAGAGCATTAAACCCCTCAGGTTTTCCCCTTTCACTACTGGTAGGTTGTATGAATATTTTTTCTTCACTCTCCTTTTTAAAAATTACTTTCCCCACCATTTCTAAAGTAAATTCTGTTCAGAATTGTGTTTTCAGACAGTTACAATGAATCTTTTCTGGTTCTCATCTTTATTTTATCATTGCCATTTTTATTCTTATTTGGAAAGCTTGTAAAAGAGTTACAGAGCTGTTTTACATCCCTATTCACCTCCTATAAAAAAAACAACTTTTAAAGCTAGGTAGTGGAAGGAAGGCAGACTTCAATTTTTGCATAGCTCAGAAAGAAGATTTTGTTACTTCAAGAAGATAAATGAAAAGAATTGTTAAATGGAGTGGGAAAAGTGCAGTCAAAAAACCAGGAATAGACAGGAATAAGTAGATAACAGCTTTTGAGGAGAGGGAAGAAACAAGTGAAATGTATAACCAAAAAGCGAAATTTACAAAATTGAGGCACAAGTATAAAGAGATGGGAATAAAATGTCCAAGGAGTGGAAGGAGGAAATGGTGCCTCACCCCTTCTTTTTAAATTAATTGAAACCCTCGTCCACTGAAATGCCAGCTATGGAGAAAAAGTGTTGAAAAGAGAGTTAAAATCTTAACAAGAGATTCATTCTACGTCAGAAACAGAGCTGATAGTTGGACAGAAACAACATAGGGGAATAAATGTGGGTTGTTTGCTCACTGCAGTGAGAGAGAGGGCGCTGGCAGTGGCAGCCACAAGATCCAACCCCTGGAGGTGTCTCTCCACAAAGCCCCTCCACTGTCCCAGAAAAGCACTGGAACAGGGATTACTGGACAGAAATACCACCGTGCTCCTTAGCAAGAACTCGAGCCCTTGTCTTGCGAGCCCAGGCCACTAGGAGATGCCAGTGGCTCAGTGTCTGCTCACCTTGGGAAAGACACCAGGCACCAGGAAGAAAAACGTCTCCAATCAAAACAACGACACCTAATTAGGGAAGACAGCCTCGTCTTTTAATTAAGTGTTTGCTGATGACTCTGTTGGCTTGGCTTTCCTTTTTCCAAAGGGTTTAACTCAGGGGATTCTATTGCTAGTAGGGGAAAAAAATAATTTAAAATAATTTCAAATTTCTTCCAAATAGCTGTGCTGTGTATGCAGATATAAACAGGAAGCCAGGATTTAGCGTTGTTTAAGGATCTATATGTAGCATTATTAACTGGAAAAATCCAATTTGTCTAAGCTGAAATGCTTCATGAAAACAGCCTGTGGCATCAAAACATTGTTGGAGCGAGCGTTAACTTAGATCTATTGCCATTAACATGAAGATTTCTGGGGATCCTTCCATCTAGTTCATCAGCATGAAAAAGTTCAGAGATTTTTTTTCTTCTTAGTTCTCCCAGTTGGAGCCAGGACATTTCATTGGCCTCTCAGATTTCCCCTGGATGAAAGGACTCTTTCCCTTCATTTCTAATAAGACCACAGAAAAGTAGCAGGTTAGCAGTAGCAGGGGATTGATAGCCCCACTTGCAGTTCCCTGATGCCCACCAGACAAGGTGCAGCCCAAAATCTTGCCCACCATGAGTTTAGGAAAATCAGTGAATTCACAATAGCTACTAAAAGAAAGTATTTCTGACTTATCCTCCCAACAAAGAAGGATGCACCTCTTCAGCAGCTACAAACCTTGATGGAAATAACAGCTTCAGCAGTCTTCATTGTAAGTCGTGAACTCCAAATGGAAAATGTAAAACTGGCATCTCAGACTACTTCCCATAATCATTAAAACCAAAGGAACAGCACTACAAATGGTTCTGTGAGAAGGATAAGACTTATTTCATTATGCATGGTTTGCTGGTTACTTATAGATATGGATGCACTGCAGCATGCATGGCTAACAACACCCACAAAATTACGTCTGTAACCAGTTTAATGACAAAAAAAGCCCCTCCTAAACTGGGTTCTGCACAACTCAGATAAGCACAGTTGACTTTCTCATCACCAAGATGAGTATCATTGAGCTATACTCATAGTCTCCATGTCAGGAATAATGAAGCAGTGCTACAGAAAGAAATCAGACACAATAGGCTCTTATAATATGTTGTTTTAATGGTCACTGCCTTCTTTTTTCAGTTTTAAAGCTGTAGAAAAACTCAAGGAGTTAATTATTTGTACAACTATAGTAGCAGGCACACAAGGAATGTGGCTGTGAACTAGCAAATTTGGGCCAGTGTTTGATCAGTGTTTTCAATTAGAGAATAATTCAGCAATTGTGTGTCCCACAACGGTGCCAGGCTTTAAACTCTTTTCCCCATCCCCATGCTTGAGTTAGCAAGAATTTGTGAGTCCTCCTTCAGATTAGGGGGTTGTATCCTGCTAGAAATTTGTCTCACTGGGGCAAAATCTTTCTGGATTGTAAAGTACAGCCCTTAAAAGCAAGCTTCATTCTGATGAAGATAAAAGAAAGGTCAGCTTGGTCTTTCTCCTTGTATAATGCATAGAAGAACTGCAGAATGGAGAAGCTAAACACTCATTCAAATAGTTAGAACTGTAGAGTGGTCCATAGGGAGAAGATGGTGATGGTTGGGACCTAATAATTTGGGTCTTAATAATCAAAAAAAAGAAAACAACAAAAAAGCAAAAACTCCTAACCCCTAACACTGAAAGCCTTCATAGGTAAATTTTCTGACTAGGAGAGGCTTTTCCTGCTCTTCTGGGAGGACAGCCTTCTCTCTCCTAAATTCTGTGTGTTGTCCAGATGACTCTCTTTAATTTGGGCTGTCTAGGCAGTGTCTCTGAAAACACCTCACCCAGATCTGCTTGACCTGGGAGGGAGGTTGCATCCACCTTAAGGGCCATAAATGGACTCAGAAGTTAGCTACAGATGATGAGTGGCCACATCCCTACAGGGAAGGAAGTTGGAAGTTACTAGAGGGAGATGGCAGGACAGGGGGAAGGAAACCATGCTCAGGAACATGGGAATGCCTGCAATGGTGCTTCCTCTGGTCCTGTCCACACAGTTCTCCCCTGAAATGAGCAGTGGCAGATCTCCATTCACACCCAGCACTGGTAGGATCCAGCATCTGATAGCAACAGAGTGCTGGAAACAAAGGGATGGAGAAAGAGAGAAATGGAGCAAAGTATAGAAACATGAGCTGAGTCACACAAGCAAGAGATGTGGCTTTTTTCAGAGAAGACACCACATAGAAATTGCCAAGGAATGAAACAGAAAGTGGGGCTGGATTGAGCTGGAGCAGATGCAAAAAGTTAATTGGCAAAAAGGACACAAATTTAGACAAAAATCTGTAGATAAGCTTTTTATTCAAATACATGTAAAACTTGGCATTTGCCACTTCATGCAATAGTAGTTCTCTTTCTTGTGTTATACTTCAAAGAGGTAGCATTTAGCTGCATCTATCAGAAGGGAAATATGTGTGTCCTTGTTCCACAACACAGGGATGTAATATGGGCTGCCTACTGCCAAGGTACGACTGTTTTCACAATACCCAAGAGAAAGAGAAAGTCATCTTTATTATTTTAGTTTTCTGGGGTTTTTTTTATATTTCAAGTTAGCTCCTGATCACCCTGCTGTGAAGTTTTGTTTTGTTGTGGTGTGTTTCGGTTTTTTTAAAAGGCTCAACCTCTATTTTCAAACTCTGTCAAAAAACTATTTTTTTTCACTTGTAAAGAAATCTAAATGACATGATCCTTTCTAAAACTAAGAGCTTTTATACCATTTTCAGAGCAGAACTAAGGAATCTGATCTCTTTTTTTCTCATGGTTCCCTACAGAGACAGTTTCGCTTTAACTGCAATGTGTATTTTCTGTGTGCCCATGTTGTTGCACTGATTGTCCTTGAACCAGCAATCTTTATTATGGGACTATCATTTTCAGTGTAAGTGCATAGTTGCCTGTTTGTACGGATTTTTTAATTCCCAGAATATTGTACAGATTCCAGAAAGCTTCTTGGCATCTCAATAGATACTGTAATTTTATCTTCAGCTTCTAGAATCAGCTTCATTTGGTACAGATAGCCCATTAGGAAGTGTTTCACTGGGTTTTCTATATACAAACCAGTCTCTACACCCATTGTTTCAGCATTCTTTGAAATATCTTTGCTATATTAATTTATTCTGTTCAGCTCCACATTCGTTATTTTTTACCAATTTTTCTATTTTTATTTATAAATAGAAATGCTCCAATGCCTTTGGCTTCTAGAACAGGTGATTTCTATAGAATTTCTACTATCTCAGCACATACTTGTCTGCAGCTCATTAAGTACCATCAGACTATGCAGAGGGTTATAAATTTTAGTCTTTTTGTGCCCCATAAAACTCACCTTTCATTTTATGTCAGGTGTTATATCAACTAAATTATATCGTTCTAGTCCCCTATGAGGGGAGAGGGATGCTGTGAGACTGAACTATAAATCAGATAATTTTTTACCCAAGCATTTTTGCTGTCTTTACAGGTGTTTTAGTTATTCTTATTAGGCTAAAGGGATTCTGAAAACAGGTATTACTTTAAAAGCATTCCAACTTTAACTTAACCTTCTCTTACAAGTCTTCTGCCAGAATGTACAAAATCTGACAAAAAGTCAGGCTTCTAAGGCCCTTCTTTGAGGCAGTGCAGCAGTCTCTCCTGTGCCTCAAACACTTCCCCAGGACTTGCTATTTGGAAGCAACAGGCAGAAGTAATGTGTGTTTTTTTTGAGGGGGAGGAAAGAGGAGGGAGGGAAGAGGGACCAGTATATGTGAGCAACTCCCAAGCTCCCTGTGCCTAGAGTGAAATCCAGTGACCAGTCTGTACAAGGTCATGTGAAGAGATGGGAGGGAGCTGTTACTGCCCAAGTGAAAGAGAGAAAAGAGGAAGGATGACTAGTACTGTGTGAGTTATTGATGGACAGTTCTTAACCTAACCATATCATGTCAAATTTTCAGCCTGCTTAAGTCTTATTCCTGATACTGTGTTGTCTTCGTTTCAGCTGGGAGAGGGTTCATTTTCATCCTGGTATCTGGTACAATGCTGTGTTTTGGATTTAGTGGGAGTAATATTAATGATACACTGCTACTTTGGTTGTTGCTGTGTAGTGTTTATCAAGGAGTTTTCAGTGTCTTGTGCTCTGCCACTGAGGAGGTGCACAAGAAGCTGGGAGGGATCACAGCCAGAACAGCTGACCCAAACTGCCAAAGGGATACTCCATAACATAGAATGTCATGCTCAATGTATAAACTCAGGGGAGCTGGCTGGGAGGGGACAAGTGTTGCTCAGGGAGGGGCTGGGCATAGCTCAGAGGGTGGTGAGTAATTGTATGGGGGTTTTTGAGTTTTATTTCTCTCCTGCATTATTATTATTAATTACTAATTTTTATTTCAATTATTAAACTATTCTTATCTAAACTCACTGTTCTACCAGTTTCTTCCTATTCTCCTCTCCATCCCATCAGGGGCAGGATGGGGTGAGAGTGAGAGCACAGCTGTCTACAGTACTCAGTTGCCACTTGGGGTTAAACCACAATACCTGTCTTTGCTGTTTGACACAGTCACTGCTCATTCCTTTAAGAGCAGGCCATGATGACTCAAGAATAAAGTTCAGAATTGTCATCAGACTGTGCATTCCCAAAAGGTCTGTCTGCTTTCCTCTCATCTCCCTTGTCCCTGCATCACCTTCACTTGCCCTCAGTGTCCTAGCCAGCACACACCTGCAGATGAAAAGCCAGCACAGGGTGTGTTCCCATTCTCTCTCAGCCACTGGGATCACACAGCAGGTCTAGGGCTGGGATGTGGTCTCTGGAGGAAAGGCACCACACTGACTTTTCCACTTTGCCCTATTTCTTTGCCTATTGAACCTAAACTGATGGCAATGTCTGGGTCTTTCTGTTTGATCTTCAGAGGTTCATGGGCCCCTGAGAAGTGTTCAAGTTTTCCTACCCATGTGCCATATTTTGAAGTATATGATAACAAACTTGTTGCTGTCCTTGTGGAGAGAGCTGAAATTAGGAGTATGGGAGTCCTCTCAAAAACTGACGTGATCCTATAATATTGATTGCTCTCTGTTTGAAGTCAGGCTGGAGGATGGCTGCCATTTTCCTGGGCTGTGCTCTTTAACTCCACTGTGTGGTTATAAATGAAAAGGATGAGTGGCAGTGTCTTCTTTCTGCATCACTAACATCCTATATGTTCACACTGGTATTTATAGCTCCTCATTTCTTTGTCCTATAGTAACACTCCTGAGCCGCTCATCTCCTTGTATAAAAGCTAATCAGTACAGAAGTATTACTGATACCTAACCCCTTCCCTGAGCTTATGGAGCAAGAAGGAATCCAGCTCCTGAAAGATGTAAAATAAAAAGCAGGACTACAGCACTGCCCAAGAACAAACATAGTTTTAATTTACTTACCAGACTAGGTTGATTCCTGTTGAGGAAGTAAAAGATTCCTCTTCCACTCAAATTCTGTGACAAGGCTGGTGACCAAGACTGCATGTTATATCTGGAAACCCATGCTGAGAGGGAAGAAATAGGATGTGATTTGCACACAAATACAAGAACCCACACAGCATATTTATGATAAAAAGTACATGACGGAGGAGTCCAAAGGACTCAATTTTTACAAAGACTTAATCCACTTACAGCAAAGAGGATGTAATAACAGGCATTGCTGTTTGCACTTTTAACTTTTCCATCCTTATTTGCAGCAAAAATTATAGCTATTCCTGACAGCTATTCCAGAATTACATCCTTGTGTGTTGCTAATGGCTTGTATATAATTCAAAATCAGTCACTTTTAAAATATCCTCTTTATTTTTTAAATAACAAGTATGTTTGTAGTCAATGGAAGAGTGATGAAGTATAATTTGCCCATGGTGCTCTTTGCTTCTGCTTTAGCCACAATTTGAAATCCCATCTATTTTAGACCTGGCATTAAAGGTAATCTCATGAGTAGAGATAGGCACTACATAAAAATAGAAACTTAGGCTGTAAGATGTTTAACGTAGTCATTTAAAAGCCATATTAACCCCAGCTGTGGTCATGAGGAAGACTTTCAACCTGGGAGATAGAAATGTGAACACACAAAAAGGGACACCTACTGTGTGACAACATGGGTGCCAAAGAATCATTACCAGATCCCCCTGCACAGATGCACCATTATTACAGCAAATTTATGAGAGAATGTCCATCTGGGCTGCTTAGTCTGCATGAATTCAAGAAACTTTTGGATCTTCAAGGGCTGGATCCACAGGGAGACCTGTACATTAAACGAGTGTTTGATATCTTTGATCTGAACCAGGTAAATCTTTTCCTGATTTTTTTTTAATCTCACACTATTGCTTTGTTTGGGACTTGTAGCCTGCAGGCTCTTCTTTGTGCTGTTCTCCCAAAACTGCCTGCTCTTGTGGACAGGTTTGCCATTAACGTGCACTAGAGGTGAAGAAGTGAGACTGTGCTTTGAGGGTTTGGATTAGGACTTTTGTTAGTACTTTCTGGGGACACTTAAAAAAATGTCAGGAAACAATTCTTAAAAAGAAATGTAATTTCCAGTTCATTGGTTATTCTTCTATTCATTGTTTATCCCGTGCCTGTATATGAAAATGTTGGTGTGCTCAAAGGTAGTAAGTTCTCACAACAATATTAGACAAAGGGGAAATATGGTCTGCACTTAACTGAAGTGCAGTGTATGTAAATGGATTTTCTCAGAGTACCATATTGAATGTGTGGCAGATGGGAAAACAACTCAGATGAGGAGCTTACACTCAGTGTACAAGTTGCAAGATCAAATGCTGCTGAATGAAGAGGTCAAGCAGCTCCTCCAGGCTATACTTCTAATTTACCCTTCTTTATACTGCAATAACTGCTCATTATTGCAATCAGCTCTCTGTAATGTCTCCCAGAAAGACAAGACATATTTTCCTTAGTAGTATAGACAAGTCTGAAGACGCAGTCATCTGGTACTTCTGTGTAGCACTCTTTTCTAGGTCTGTCTTGAGCACTGCCTCACTTTTGTAAGGTCCTGGAGCCAGCCACCTTGAACCCTCCACTCATTGTGATGCTGAGGGGCCTGGGCACATGCTCTGCACTGCTGTGAAACCCTCAGATTTGTTGAGACCTTCAGGTTCTGGATGAATGTAAAAGTGAGGAGAGTGGAATCAAAGCAGGTTAGAGAAAGAGCATTTGCTCACTCCTCACTGTGGCAGTGCCCAGAGACACTGAAAACAAAATAGAAGTGATAATACAGATTGTGTCACTCTGCTCTGCAGGTTGTCATCACTTGTATGCAAAGTGGTTAAGCTGCCAGGTACTAAAACAACTGCTTTTATGAGAAGTAAAGGACAGATGCTTAGGGGGACTTAATACACATTTTAAATGTAGATGGGAAGTATGTGTGGTGTCAAAAACAGAGAGGCACAAAGAGCTGCACCAGGACTGTCAGCTAGAGAACACGCTGCCTTTCCAGCATGGCTTTTGGGATCACTGTCCTGAAAGTGCCTTGTCTGTGTGGCTGAACTCCCTCTTTGATAAGGAGCTTCCTTGCTGCATGTCTCTGCACTTTCGTCATCTTCCTCACACGAGCTAAGATCAATACAGGCTAAAGAATGGGGTAATGAACAAGAATTCAGTCTTGCAGGAAGACTGGTTCATTACCCACCCTATTGCTGACCATCACAACTTCCAGGAGCACATTGTTAGGGGGTGTGCAGGGTATGGCTGTATAATCAGAACAGGAGAAAGCATTTCCCCCTACTGTCTTCTCCCTTGTCCATATTTTGTCATTCTTGGGGTCACAGATACCAGACCAGTGAGGGGGGTGCTATTTAATTAAACTAACTGGGTGGGTTGGAATGCAGTCCCTTTACCAGAGAAGGTCATGTGTGTCCAGATGGTGTCTTAGTGTAGCACCTCCACCAGTCCCTACAGATATCCCTTTTTTTCAGGTGTTTCATAACAAGCTTTACTAAAAAATTCAGCTTTCCATGTAATGTGGAGTTGAACTGTGGTTACAGCAAGGACATCCCAACCTGCAGATCTGTTTCCAAGCTAAAAAGAAAATGAGGAAATAGACCCCCAGAAAACAGAGTAGAGAAATGGGTATTAAACAATAGAGCAGCTGGGAATCAAGCTAGAGTGCAGCAAACCTCAGAAATCTATGCTGATCAATACCCTATGAGCATTTGTAAAGGTATGTTAGATACTCAGAGGAATAACCTTGCTAGGGAAGAATGTCAGGCAAATGAAACTAAAACTGGCATATTTGAGATCAACAGATATTTTTATTCAGAAAAAAAAAATGGAAAGGAGTAATTTAAGATGCAGGATGCAAGATTTATACCCTGTGCCCATGGCAACTTTTTACAGAGCTTTACAGATGTGTTGTATTTTTAATCTCTAGTCAGTATAGTGATTGTATTCCTTTTCTATTTCTAGCATTGTTAAAAGCACTCTGTTTTCATAAATTTAATTTCATTTTTATTCATTACCAAGATGAATGGTCACCATGTTTAAGGAATACTTTTAGAAACAAGAAGAAATGATCAAATGCTTTTCAAATACACAACTGTGATTTTTTAATATGATTAAGCTGAGAGTAATGTGGTAACAGCCAGCTTCTTGGGGTGGGAAGAAAGTAATGTTGTTTATGAGGTAAATAAGAGGATCTCTTTATTCCATATACTCGTTTTTTGTTCTATAACCTTTCTACATATTTTTCCCTGCCCCAAGATATTTGGCAAAAATGTAGGATTTGATCCTGGAAAGTTTTTACTTAAGTACAGATGCATGAAGAATGATCAATGGCTGGCTGGCTGGGAGTATCACACTGTGGGCTCTGAAATTGCAGTTATTATTGTAAGCAGTCTGTAACATTATGTAGAACTTTTAGGCACTGTGCTGTATTAAACAAATGAGATTCATCTCCAAGCCACAGAAGTTAGTGGTTGTAATAATGCATAATGCACAAATTCAGAAATAATTTGGTAATTTTTGCTTGCATTCAGTTCCTTCATTACTTTCTTTTTAACAACTTCTGAGGCTTGAAGATCAAATTTTTGTTTCCTTTTCTACTGCATTCTTCTCTGGTTTTTGCTTTCTAATCAAGGGGTCACTATCTCAGTGATGGGCGGAGTATACAAAACTTCTTGATAGAAATTATTTCCTTTCTCTTAAAAGTGCCCTTTATATATAGGTGCTGTTATAATTAGATGGTTGGCAAACTTGAACCTTCTCCCATGCTTCCCCCAGCTGACTTTTTATAGATATATGACCTGATTTTTTCCTGCTCTAACCATGGTTTAATAGTGGACTTTTACATTTAAAAATTGTTATGACTTCTATTGCTGAAGCTTATAAAAAGCATATAGTTTAGGGACTAGTTTACAGTTGATCTAAATCTAGAGAAATCCATTATGGAAAACTTGAGTCATTTAATACAGTCTTCTCAGCACAAAATATATTTTTCAATGTAGGCTTCCGTTTTCTCAAAATAGGAATCAGCTCAGAAAGCTCTGCTAAAGAGTTAGTCCTGTGATTAATCTACAACTCTAATTATAGCAGACTAATGCCTCGAGTTAATCTGAGGATGTCCATGTTTGAAGGCATATAACATAGAACAAGATGGTAAAACACTCCTGAAAGGTGCATAGATTTTCTCCTCTGTGTTTCATGTGTGCTCAGTTTAAAACCTCTAGCATGTAAGTTATGGAATATTGACCTCATAGGCTGCCAGTTGGACTGTGGCATGTAACCACAGTTGTAAATTTCACCTTCTCATCAGCTTTGCCTGTTACAGACACTCTTCTCCCTCTTAGTATTTCCAGTAAAAACCCTAAATTTCCAGTGAACTGAAAATAGTTTCAAAAGAGTAATAGCAGCATGGTAAGATTTTTTTTGACAATTTGTGATAGATTTAAAGCCCAGTCAAAATTCATTTCAAGCCATCCCTACAAACACCAATGGGAATTCTGTTGCAAGCCAAACCTTATCATTCCCTGCCTTTCTCTAGGTTGGAGATAAAAAAAGGCACAAATGCCATTTCCAGGCAGG
The DNA here is from genome assembly GCA_013389925.1 of Aegithalos caudatus. Lineage (NCBI taxonomy): Eukaryota > Metazoa > Chordata > Aves > Passeriformes > Aegithalidae > Aegithalos > Aegithalos caudatus. The sequence goes on from WEIU01014746.1 coordinate 212,176, forward strand.
GCCTGTTTCTGCACAAGGTTAATGACAAAGGCTGTGCCTGAAAACCTTTCTTCTCAGGAACATACTAAATTAGAACTAACCCTTCCTAGTGTGTCTCTTGGGCAGACCACCAGTGGTTACAAAGAACACCAAGAACACAGATGTCTTTTTAAATTTTTTTAAGTTTCTTAAAAACAGTGACTACCACGTAAAGGTTTTTCAGCTTTTCCTTGTCCTTTGTGGGATGCTTTGCTAATAGTCAAACATACAAACAAGCAAACAAATAAATATGCTAGTGAAGTTTGAAAGCTGTTTTTCATCATTATTAACAGCATAGAAAAATAAAGGTGCTGAACATTCCGAACTGTAATTGCAAAGTTCACTTTTCTTGTGATTATCACAAGGAGTGCAGAAGGTAGCATTTCAGCAAACGTTTTATTGATGACTCATACATTAATACATGTAAGGATTATTTATATAATGACATTGGCAGGATAATAAGTGGTAGGTTTATCTTTTGCCACAGCTTTCCAATGAAAACTTTCAAAAATAATGTTTATTTTTGTGCAACCAAATTAATTTTTTAAGGATTCCCCTTCTTAGATTTGAAGAGTCCCTTCTTAGGGAAAAAATTATCTCAGTCTTCTTCACCCTTAAGCTATTTGTAATACAAAAAGGATAAATCTGCAAGTACATACAAGCATATTTAATTCTTCCTACTTTTCTCCTTCCCCTGTGTCTCAGTCTGTGTATAACTGGCAGTCCTAGTTCATGCATCCTAATGATGAGTTTTAGAGAGGAGACAGTTATGTTCACCTATAATATCACAGTAGTTGCCAAGTATACTGATGTATATTGGGTTTTCTGTGAGAATATGTATCATATTTCAGTGCTATTATATCTGTCAAAATGGGGTTTCACTGATGTTAAAGGAGAAGACATATCTAGGAAAAACAATGTCTGGTGTATCCATAATACATTGGAAGCATTATTTGCTCTTAGGCAGAAATAAGGAAAAATTCTACAGTCAGCACTGCTACTATTTAACACTTATTCTGAAGTATCTTCTTTCTTTTAATCAGAAACCCAGATCACCGTCATTCATTTCCCCTAAGCTTGCAGATAGGTTTTGCCACCACTAAAAATAAAAATTGAACACTTCTGATTGATTGATTGATTGATTGATTGACTGAGTCCTTATGACCTCTGAAGGACGAAATTTGCATAGCCATTTAACATGTGAAGCAATGGACTGAAAATGGGATGCTGCTGTTGTAGTTCTCTTACTGCTTCTTTTGGCATTAACTGAAACTAGCTACAGGAATAAGTGTCTGTTGCTTTGTAGGAAAATTGGATTTTAAAAGGTAGGTTTACTGTGAAGAGTAAAGAAGATTAATAGGTGTGTGTCACCGAAGGAAAATTATGCAAGTTCAAGGATTTTCTGTTAAAATTTAAAAAGCATTGGACAAACCACGTCAGAGAACACTATTTTCTGCTACTTCTTATGCAGAGATAAAGTTGGTAGATGCACAAAAATGGACACTCCATAGCAGTTTTAGAAATCTCTAGATAAGGAGCCACCAGCTGATGTCAATCTTTAATCATTTTTCTACTTTGTGTTTTTCATTTAAAATGTAAAGTAGTTCTCTGATAGAGTTCATCTGACATCATTATGCAGATTAGAATGATAAAAAAAGATTTTAAAATGAATCCATTTAAAAAATTAAGAAGAAAGTTTTAAAAGGATGTTTGATGTAGAACAGATAATAAGAAATGCAAAAATATCTTACTTCAATAGAACTTTGTTGTGTGTAGTGATGACTACATAGCAATGTAAACTAAATCTCAAGTTAAATCCTTTTTTTTTTTCCTTTTCCCTTTTTTTTCCTTGAAGAATAACTGTTTCTCTTCACTCCTTGTACTTTGAACAAAGCTAAGAAGTGTTGGGAGGCAGACCACCTTTCCTTTTTTTCTCATCCTAGCTCCTTCCCCACTGTCCTGCTGTGTCTTTATAATTCAAATTTTCATGTAGATTTTTCAGCATCTGATTTTTTCTGGATATAAATAGATATTGTCTTCTTTTAGTTATAGGGACATGATGATGGTTAGCCAAGTACACCATTTTTGATATTGCAGTACAAGGAAATGAGAATCATTTGTCCATGAAATTCTCTATTAAAGCAGCGGTTGCACTTCATATTCCATGAAAAGCATACAAATGTCCACAGAAAGATGTCATATTTTTCAGAGGTCTTTTGCTGCTTATTGCAATTTATTCCTCATTTGACTTTCAGGGGTTTTTTCCTTCCACTTTTTCCACCTTAAGAATTGTGTGAGAGGGGGGAATGTTATTTTCATCTCTATGAAGCATCTAGTCCAGAGATTCTAGTGAAGATATTATTTTGTTAAAGACTGCAGGGCCCAACTGAGCAATTGTTACCTAGCACAATGCATTAGCTGCCTTCCACATGATCACAGAAGGTATGGAGAGCTCTTAGATGAAAAACAATGGTCCCCAGAGAGCAATCCTTCAAAAACTACCTGGAACCTAAACCTTAAGCATTTCCACTTCTTATGGGATTAACTATAGTGGCCCAGGATAACTTTGCTAATTGTTCTTTCCTGAAAAAATATAGTCTTCAGTTGGGCTTCCATTCATAGACTGTCTTGCTCTGCTATGTCCTCAGAACTGGGAATAGCAGCTGTGATATGAATTGTCAGGCTGCCTAAGGAGCCACTTAGCTCCTTGGCTACATCCTTACATGTTTCAGGCATTACCAAAGCTGACACAATAAAATTGGGTGCAATAGTTAATAGAAAGTAAGGATGATAATCAGAGAAATATTCTCCTAAACTTTCCTGAACTACTTTCCTCTTTTGTGTCGTAAGTCTCTGAATAATTGAGCAAACATAAATTCAGCAACACACATAACTTTAGGGATGTCTTCAGTCTTAAATGACTCCTTGGACACTTTTCTTAGCCTACTCTAACCAGTTAGTGTAGCCAAGGCAACAAGGCTGCAGCAGCAATATCTGCATTACACTACGGGGCCAAGAACCATATAAACTGATTTTGTATCAAGGCAGGCTGTTTTACATTATTCCTTTTCCATGATTCTTGTACTGGCCCAGTACTTTCACTTTGCCCAGAGAAGTCTAACTCTTGCTTTTTCTTATTTTGAAGGTTTTGTCACTCTTATAAATGTCCCCACAAGAAGAAAAGCCTAGAAAACTTATTTTTTGTTTTATGACAGTCATTGCTATTGCATTGTATTCAGCAATAAAAGCCCGTATGTCAAAAAATTAATCAGCTTCTAAACCAAGGGCTGGAAGAAAATAGGCCTCTAGATATGTCTTAGACAGAAAGAATTCTTCCGTTGGAAGTAACAAAAATCTACATCTTCCCGATATATTTGGACTTTTTGAAGGTGATGTAAAAATCCTGTTCCCATTAGTTTTAGACACAATCTAACAAAAGCAATAAAAACAACAAAGCCAAATCATTTGCTTCTCCTTAATTTGGAGTAATGTTGCACAAAATTATCTCAAATGTAAAGTAACTAGCCTGATTACTGTAACTGAGGAGGTTAAATTGTGCTTTGCTGTGTTCAAGGCAGTGTAGTTACCTAATTTTTCTCAGTATGCTTAAGTGCCTTTGAAAGGTGCAGTGCTCTAAAATCTCAGCTGTGGTTAAGGACCTCAAAGAGGAGTTTAAAGAGGAGATTAGGGAAGTGAGGATGCAGGTAAGGAAGAGCAGTGCGGCACAAGTGTGAGTCACAGACCCCAACACAAGAGCCTGATGTCCCCCAGCTTGGGAGAGGGGGTCACCCCATGAGCTGAGCTGTGGTTTTCCCTGTGTGACCATGGGGAAGACATGGGAGTGTGGGATGGAAAGCCTACTTCTGTCCTGGCAGCACGGGTGCGTGAGCTCAAAGAGAGAAACGCTCACCAAGGGGGCTCCACTAAAATAAAGGTAGCCTCAGCCTCCCATGACCAGACTGCCAGGTATTCCAGAAGTGAGGATGATATGTCAGATCCCTTTGAAGGAACGTCTACCATGTATGCCCAGGCAGGGAATAATAACCAGTGCTAGAGCGGCCCTGCCTCTAGCCAGGGAGAGGTACAGGAAAACTGGATCTTTTGGACGGTGTGGATCCGATGGCCTGGCACATCAGAGCCACAGAAATACGAAGCTTTGGTTGATACTGGCGCACAGTGTACCCTGATGCCATCGGGACATGTGGGGGCAGAACCTGTTTCCATTGCTGGGGTGACAGGGGGATCACAGGAACTAACTCTGGTGGAAGCTGAGGTGAGCCTGACCGGGAAGGAGTGGCAGAAACTGACCCCATGTATTCTGGGCATAGACTTCCTCAGGAATGGCTATTACAAGGACCCTAAGGGACTCAGATGGGCTTTTGGGATAGCTGCTGTGGAGGGAGAGGGCATTAGGCAATTGAACACCTTCTCTGAACTATCAGAAAATCCTTCTGCAGCTGGACTTCTGAAGGTGGAGGAAAAACAAGTACCAATTGCCACCTTGGCAATGCTGGCTGTACCAGATGAATCGAGATGCCGTGATCCCCATTCACAAGATGATCCATGAGCTGGAGAGCCAAGGGGTGGTCAGCAAAACCCACTCACCCTTCAACAGCCCCATCTGGCCTGTGCACAAATCTGACAGAGAATGGAGATTGACTGTGGACTATCATGGATTGAATTAAGTGACTCCAGTGCTGAGCGCTGCTGTGCCGGACATGCTGGAACTCCAGTACGAGCTGGAGTCCAAGGCAGCAAAATGGTACACCACTATTGACATTGCTAATGCATTTTTCTCCATTCCTCTGGCTGCAGAATGCAGGCCTCAGTTTGCTTTCACCTGGAGGGGTGTGTAGTACACCTGGAACCGGCTGCCCCAGGGGTAGAAACACAGTCCTACCATCTGCTATGGACTGATCCAGGCTGCACTGGAGAAGGGTGAGGCTCCAGAACATCTGCAGTACATCGATGACNCCTCTACCTGGTCACCCACAAGAAGAATGATTTCCACTGGGGCCCTGAACAGCAACACGCCTTTGCCCAGATCAAGCAGGAGATCACTCATGCAGTGGCCCTTGGCCCAGTCAGGACGGGACCAGAGGTGAGGAACATGCTCTACCCTGCAGCCGGGAGCCATGGTCTGTCCTGGAACCTTTGGCAGAAGGTGCCTGGTGAGATTTGGGATCATTGGGATTCTGGAGCCAAAGTTACAGAGGGTCCGAAGCAAACACTGCTGTGATAGTACAAACTTACGCTTTAATAATTTGTCATTACCAACTAAAAGCTACATTATCATTAAAATCATCACTTGCTTAATGCAAGTACAGTTGAATTCTTGACTGTAGGATTTGACATTATGACTTTTGAGTTATGACCTAAAAGTTTTAGCCCACGTGAGGAAGATGAGACAGAACTCACGCCACAGCGCCCCCTGCAGCCACGGGGGAATCATTGCACCTGCCCCACATGGCTGGGAGCGCCCCTGCTGGCTGTGACCGGAACTGCACCAAAGGGAAAAGTGCTGGACAGCCTAGGGAAGGCTGCGGATGGGATTCTGGGTTTTGTTTGTTGTTAATGCTGTGGTTGTTGTTTATTCATTAGTTTGCCTTGTTATACATATTAGTAAAGAACCTCTGCCTGAAAGCCCCTTAATTTCAAAGTTCTAACATTTCAGATGGAAGGGGGTAATATTTTTTTCCCACTTTCCTTGGCAGACATCTTTCTTTTAAAACAAGACAACTCTTCCTGGAGGTTTATCCTGCTATGCTTTTGAACTTGTCAAACAAGAAAAATCTGCTAGGATTATCAGCAAGGAATATGCTGGAAAATGTGTTGTCATGGCTGCATTTTTTAGTGCTTTTCCTCTCTTGCCTACTGCTTTCAGTTGGGAAAGATGTCCCTAAAAGCACATGCAAAGGCTCAAAATTAGGAGTACAGAAAGCTAAACCCCAGCATCCAGGAGAGGATGGCAGAGGGCAGAGGGCTAGCAGCCTTCCTGGGCAGAGGCCCCAGGATGGTGACCTCCCTGTCTTCTCCAGAAATCTTGAAAGAAAATTATCAATGATGGCAGGGAGTTAAGGGTAGTTGTTAATTTTAAAGTAATAAGATTGCCATCTTAACATTTTACAATTCACCAGGTTTACCAGGGTAGCCTAAAAGTCTGAGAGCCGGGACACATAACTGATTCTGCATTTCCAAGTCCTCCAACACAAATGTCCTGGTAATTTCTAAGTCCCCAAACCTTGCAGGTCCTCTTCATCTGGGCAAAGCAGAACCTTGTGTAACAGTCTAGTCAATAATGCCTCATCTCTTTATGTAACAGTGAGAATGCAATGATTACAAAACCGCTTAACGATCTGCAGCTCCTAATTCCCTGCTTTGTTCCTCATCCTTATTTAATAATCTTTGCTTGCTGAGGTCTCCCCTGCCCCATGACAAATGCCAGCTCTGTTTACTTTACAAAACCTGTGAGTCTGGCCAAGCCCAAACTCCAATATAAGATCCTGGGGAAGTATCAAAGTAACAGAGTTAGAAGTAGCTCTTTATTTCTTCAATAATTGCATATGCAACTTTTGAGGACCAGATGAAAATACCCAGAAGCAAAAACAAACCATGGACTTGATCTTTGAGGCCTTTTCCAACCTATATTATTCTATCATTCCCTGATTCCACAAAATGGGGATAGAAGAAATGGAGTGAAATGAATCCTCCTTCAGGTTTCTGAGGGCAGAGAAAGCAATGCTATATTTGAAATTGGACCCAGAGAGAAAGAAAAAAGAAGCATATAGGATTAGCCATAAATTTCACAGTTATTCTGAGCTGTTTGACCACACCTCCTCCCTCTGCCTAAGAGGTTTAAGTGCTATTCTGAAAGACAGGCGATTGAGAAAGAAGGTGGCTTAATGACCTAAGCCCTAGGTTTGAAATACCTGGACTATCTATATTTGCATACTTATTAACCCTGATAAAAAATTTGAGCCATTCTCCTGCTGTCAGATTGAGTTTAGAGACTTTTCAGAAGCAAATTTTGGAAACAAGGCACTGCTTATTGTCTATAGACTCTTGGTAGAGCCCACAGTGGTCCAAATAAGATGATGAGTTCACTCACCATAGGGCTTTCAGGGACAGAAATTGTCCCTTTCCACATGCGTGGCCACAGAATGTGGTGTGAGATGCCTGACTAGCCCTGTAGGGGATCCCTGTCACTGCCAGGAAATCACTCCCAGGGAAGAGCCAAGCAGCCAAAACACCAAGTTCAGATCGCTCTGGCACAGCCTTGGATAACAGTGCTGTTTCGGATCAGCTGTGTATTTATAGCTGACAAGTCAATCATTTATAATCTCTATAGTTTGAAGTCCTAAGAGTTTTTTAAGGATCTGTGAAGATTAGCAGAGCTGTTCTGGGAGCCAAAGGGTAATTCCCTCCTACAGCTCCAGGGCTGGGGTATTAATGGCCATTGTATAATGTGGCAGTCCCTCACTGCCCAGCTTTTCCCCAGGGGATACACATCCCTGTCCTCACCAAATAGTGGTGAGCAGCCTCCAGTTAAGGTACATAGACTGACAGCCTGAGGCAAAACCCTCTCATGAAAGGATAAAATTTAATTCCCTTTTCCTCAGGAGATCCAGTAGCTAATGAAAAACTGAAATGGGCTCTGGGCCCTAGGCAGTCACAAATGGTAGTGCCCTGAGGACCAATTTCATACCATCAGCAAGCTCTTCGTCCATTTTTGGAGCCTCCTTTTGTCTTTGCTGTGTGAATCAATCTGTTGCAAGTGGCTTAAAAAATCACTCATTGATGAAAGCAAAACAAGCTACAAAAGCACGGTATCAAAGGATATAAACATGCATGACCCTAAAGTATCCTTAAACTTCTAATTCATCCAGTCAACCTGTTAAAAGAATAAAAATAGGTCTACACTTTTAGTAAGCCTACTACATATATAAATACAGAAGACTTTGGGGCATGTAAACCCATTTTTTTGGTCTCCAGCCCATTCCTCAGAACCACATTAGGAGTTCTATCTCTATTTTACACCATACCCAGAAGGGTACCCTGTGAACTGACTCCAGGTGTTCATTTGGGCAGGGGAGGGTGCAGGACTTCACCATCCCTACAGGTGCCCATGGCAACTTGCTGCAGACAAGGAAGGCAGAGCCAGAACCTACAGACATGGAAAAGTAACCTTCACACACCCAACTTTGTCTTGTGTCCTAAGCTGATGAACAACCAGGTTTCACTAGCATTAATTCCATTTAATAAAAATATTACAAATATTTGACAATTACAGAGTTTAACACCAAAAGTAAATAATTTATATCTTCCACCACTGGTAATCAGCTCTGCTTATTATGTTGTCGAGCATTATGTAAAAATTTATTTTATTATTTTTACAGTAGCCATTTGCTTGTGAATTAATGACTTCCTAACAGGCAACAGATACATTGTTGTGCATGCTGCAGAGAGGTGTTTTACAGAGCCCAGAGACACATAAGGACCTACCTAGGTACTTGTATTGAGAATGATTATAGAGCAGCAGATGGGTGAATCAGCACAGCAGTATTCTTTTAATAACATCACACATTTAATAACGATAACACATTTATTGCATTATTTGTTGTACCCACAGAACTACAGGATGATTTTCATAGGTTACTGTTATGATGTTTTTCACTGTTTAATGTAGTGTTTCAAGATGCTACTCTAAAAAGTGCAGTATTTCTTTATCTCAGAAAGTTCTGTATACATGCACCAAGATCACTGTAGCCTTCTGCATCCCATAAATGTTTCCTTTTTTACCTACAGTGTATATTTTTTTGGTGTAGAAAGGAAAACATTATATTTTTCATCAATGCTTTTTGGAAATGCTTCTGGTTCCACATCAAATAGACAAGCATGTCTACCTTCTCAGTATTTCAATGCCCAAGAAATAGAACTGGCTGCTGGCTACCATGTCACCAGTAGTTTTTGCACAACTGCAGAAAGTGGGCAGAGCTTTCCTGAAAGCTACAGTCTCTCCAGGTGTTTTTCAGAAGTGGGAAGTTTTTGACCCTGGCCTTCAGTCCCTTCCTGTTTGGGACAGGCCATAAAATTCACCAGATCAGAATTACATGCCCAAACACATTACTCTGGTGTCCAAACTTCTGATGTTTTGTCAGAGCAACAACAGTGACACCAAGATGCAGAAAGAAAGCAAACAAAATAATATTTTCCAAAATCGCAAGTGAAACGTAAGGAAGAAGAAAATTAATCTGGTCATGGACATCCAGCATTCCTAAAATTAATCTGTAGTTGCAATAAGCAGTATGAAACTCAGTAAAAAATAAGCAATGTGAAATGCATTTAACCACATTCTTAATAGATATATCAAATCAGATGATGGGAATGCAATCAGCAAAATAGATTTTGGTCTCTAGTAAAATACTTTATGAGATCCTCCTTGAACTAATACTTGCAAAATGGAAATTTAAGCCAGTGTGCCAAAAAGAAGATTAAGTTTGTAGTGCGTGATATGTCATTTTTGGTTAAGCATCTGCTTTTAATACTGGGCCTAATTTTGTTTGAAAATTATATGTAGTTACTGTCAAACCTCATTTAATCTTAAACAGTGGTTGAATGGTGTCTTTGCTGCATTTGCTTGTGAGTGCAATTAGAGTATAACAAGCAGTCACCAGAGAACCTGCAGAGGGTCTGTGAAGCAATGGTCAGTCTGCACAACATGCACACACCATTTCAGCATGGGGGCTGAATCCAGTGTTTGAATAGATTGGATTTCTCTCTTAGGTATGGGATCAGCCACTCTGCTGATCAGCCTTGCACAGAAATCATAACAAGCACTACAGGGGGCTCTCAGGAGCTCTGAGTCAGATCAGCATCATGAGGACACAATTGTGAGGAATCAAAAAGGAGAGTGAAGAAAAGGAAAAAAAAAAAATGATGGACTCCTATTAAAAAAAAATATATATCCAGTCCTTGAGAACCCACATTTATTTCCACAATCTGTTGTGATTGAATCTAGGGAGGCAGATGTGGGGTGATGGTTTTAGGCATTTTGGTTTGTTTTCAATGGAAGATTGGTCAGCAGAGCTCTCAATTTCAGTATATTCCAGCCCTTATAAATTCCTGTTTGTCATCATTCTTTGCATACTCACATATTTGGTTCCTTGTCACAAAAATATACTGATAGTGCCTGGAGGTCTTCAGAAGACATGTAAGGTGTGGCACTTAGGGACACAGTTTAGTGATGGACTTGGCAGTTCTGGGTTGACTGTTGGACCTCATGACCTCATGGGTCTTTTCCAACCCAAATGATTTTAGGATTCTGATTTTGGCAATTAGTTGCATTGAATCCTTACAGGTCTTCTTTTCCTGTAGTACAATATTGAGGACTGATTAATGCCTGCTGATTGTAAACCTCAACTGGTAAGATGTCTGTTGATATATGACAATAAAACTAAGTAACACGGTAAACCTACTTGATACTCATCCAAAGTTCTCTTTTCAGTCAAAGGCCAACTGAAACTGACAAGTCTTTCCAAGGTTTTCTGAGCAATTGGATTCCGACCAATTGGATTTTGATCACAAGACTAAATTTACCAGTTGTTAATTCTTTTTGTATGCACATGAGAAACAGCTGGAGCAAGTATGCTCCAAATCCAGCAACTGTTTCTTCCATCATAACCACATTTTCACAGAAACAGAAGAACATGACTATGAGGCCTGTCCTCAACAGGCTTCTATCAGTAGCTTGAGAAAAGCAGCAAGAAAATAATTAATTAAATCAATCTGAAATTCTCTCTTCCTATGAATATCCCAAATCCTCAATATTTAGAGACTAGTTTGTGCCTTGAAAGCTTTATTTCCCATGCAAAATGTTCATCAGAGTGACTTGATTTTTATTTGGATAAACCACATTACTTAGGGTTCATGCCAGAGTATTGGTTACAATTTTAGAACACTTATTACATGATCTCTCAGATGAATAAGACCTGGAAAAGCTCTGTGGCACTGGAAATCATACAAGGTTCTGCAGTATAGATGTAAACAATTCCACTGTAGATATCTAATTAGTACCAAACCAGATATCCCAAACTCCTCTTTTTCACATGGCAGTCTGCCACAAAAGTGTTGTTTTGTTTTTTCTTCTCTTAAAAACTGTCAAAAACAATTGCTCAGAACAGATTTGCCCCTCACCTCCACAACTCCCAGATTTCAGGGGAGAACAAAACTGTCCTTCCTAATACCTCTTCCAGTTGAGCACACCCTTTCATCTTTTTAATACCACAAAATATTTCTATGTTAAGGTGGTTCATAAATCAATGTGTATTGTAGGGAATTTGATGACCTGTTTCTGTGCAAGTGCCAGAAAGAACAGAAAACCAATGTTGTTAAATAGGTGTGTTTTATTTCTCTCCCTCTCTCTCTCTCTCTCTTTTAGGACGGATTTATAGACTTCTTGGAGTTCATAGCTGCAATAAATTTGGTTATACGAGGGAAAATTGACCAAAAATTGAAATGGTATTTCAAGCTATACGATGCTGATGGAAACGGATGCATTGACAAAAAAGAACTGTTAAGCATATTCAGGGTAAGCAAGTTATGCAAGAGCATTTGATATAGTGCATTGCCCCTGAAACAGTGGTTCATCATGTGCTGTAAATGGATTGTCAGTATTTTATCTAATGTTTTATGGTTGTAAAACCAAAATTAACCGTGGCTAGTAGTGACACTCCTGACATTAGTTTCTTCCTTATTGAACACATCTAAGTAGTATTTTACTTTAAACCATAGTTCTACAGATAAAATACTTTACTGAAAGTGAAATACTGTAGAAACAGTAGAGACATTACTGTGATAAACTATGCTATAAGGCAGGGTAGAACAGTAGCAGCATAATGAATAAAACAGGTGGTTACAAGTATATGTGCCAGTCTATTGTGGAAAACTGGCTTCTCAAAATGATCTTACAGCAAGAAAAATGCAGATGTCACCAAAATATTACAGTATTTTAATTTTTTGAAAGGCTCTTAGATTTGTTTACTACAAATACCATTACCCCCATTTTAAAACTACATCACAGAAATATAATTTTACTATTAAATCACACAGTAACATTTGGATAAAAACACTTCCAAAATTTTGCAGAAAATGGGTCCACTTCAAACCCATAAAACCAAAGAAGTGTAATTCTTTCTTTAAAATTGTCTTCATAATTTCCAACTCGCTCTACCAAAATAACATTGTGCTCTTCATTAGCTGCTTTCATCCAAAAGGCATGTTAGGGCTCCTTACAAATATATATGACTCAACACTGCTCCCTAAATGTACAGGACTCACTACAGATCAAAGTTTTGCTTCAGGGAGTATCAAACCTAGACAGAGTTTTAATGTCACAACAAACAAGGAACGTACTTTCACTGGAGTCTGCATTACTGCTGGGGCCAAGCCAGACTCTGTCTGAGACTTTAAATAGCTGCTGCCAAAACTGAAAGGAACTGCAACCAGATGGAGCTACCAGGTCAAACAAATAAAGCTCATCACCTAAAGTGCAGCTTTCTAAAGGTAGATAAAGAGGCTGAATCGTCCAGATTTCTCCTTTGAGACTAAAGAAATTTTCTTTCACAAATATTCTGCATTAATTTTCACTCAGAGCCAATGAGTCAACAGTGTTTTGTCTGGGGCTTAATCCAAAATTAGAACTTAAATAAAAATCCTTTCAATGTAAAGAATATTTCTTTTTTTTAATTTACCTGGTTTTAAAACCAGTTTACACCTCTGTGTGTTTTCATCTCTTTTGGAGTATAAGAACTTTAATTTAAACCTGCTTATGTCATTGACCTAGATTAAAAATGGTGGACCCTAAAACAAAAAAAGAACCAAAAGGCTCACAGCCATTAAGGGGTGCTCAGCTCATCATAAGCATCAGTAAACAAGTGCTTGTCCAAAAAAATGTGTCATATCTGAGACTAACAGAAACACAGAAGTGCTATTAAAATGGAACATGTCTCGACAGCTATGCAAACTATGGACCAGCATATCAGTACCAACCATCAAAACTCCTTCCAGATAACCAGGCACCATTTCAGTGCCCAGTATTTCACTATTTAAGGGGCTTTGGTGGTAGTCTGTGACTCAAATACTTCAGGAACCACTGCTTTTCTCTTGGCACTGAAATATATTTAACTGTGGAAAGGATACAACTTTCTACCAAAGACTACAGGAGGGTCAGACATCTACACCAAAAGTACCTAAAGAGTAAATTAGTAATAGAAACAAGTTTATGTAACTATTTTTGTAAAATTATTGCTGATTTTTCAAAACAGGCAGGAATTTGGGGCATTTGGAGGGGCATTTTTTATGATTTTATTTGGTCAGGAATTCCATATCAGTGTTGAATAGGTTTATCTTATTGTTTTAAAATGTGAGGTCTAATATAATAATGGGAAAGAGACACCAAAACAAGTGCCACATACAGTGACTTATTTTACACAACACAGTTCACCTCAAGATAATTCAAGTGCAGAGAAACAAATTCTATAGTGTGCTCATTACATAATGTATAAGCATGTTTATACATGCACATATTTTCCCAGTTAATGGGACAAAATTTTGCAAAAACATACATTTATAGCTTTAATCCAAATATTGAGACTTTGTGCCAAAAAAAAAAAAAAAAAAAAAAAAAGTAGAGGGAATTCTTCTGGTTTTCTTAACTTCCCTGGAGGACAAGTAAACTCTGACAACTTCCAGGACTGCTGACTTTATTTGTGATTACTAAATTAAACATGTCTTAATAGAAAAATTACTTATGCTTTCTCTGTGTGTGCTTTCAGCTGGGAAAAACAATACTGCATTTAAATCACACAGACCAAAGGGCACTCTCTGAAGGCACAGAACTCTCTAGGGACAGATAAAAATGCTGATGTGGAATCTAAAGTGTATTACAGAGCAGAGGTGCCATACAGTTCTTCAGAGATATGCAAATTAGTCTGTAATCTGCAGGCCATGTTATGTTAATTAAATTTCCAGTCCTCATTACTGAAGGTTTACTTGAAATAGCTATTTATTTAGTGATTTTTGAAAGGGTTTGTGAACTAAAGAGATGTACTTCAAGTACTGCTCCTGCAGTGTATTGTTTTCACAACTTGATGGGAAAAACTCTGAAAGACCTTCCTGTGTTTGTGCCCTCAGGCGATCCAGGCCATTAATGGCTACACCAACATGAGTGCTGAAGAGTTCACAAACATGATATTTCAGAAGATAGATGTGAACAATGACGGTAAGAATCTAGGTTTTGTTGGCACTGGCAGGGACTCCTCTGCAAGAAGGGATTTGAACATGCAACTGAAGGATGGCTGGGTTAGAGAACTGAAAGCCTGAAATTGTTCTTCTCTGCCCTTATTTTACTTGAGCTTTACAGTGAAGTGTAAGTCAACTGACAAAGGAATTACATGCAGTAGGGGCTAAAACAGCACCATTCATCCAAAATGCCAGTTCTCAGGTTGCACAGCAAAATGAAAGTGTGATTGTCAATATATTGTAATATATTTGTGTTGGTATAATCAATTTTAAATCCTTAAAAAAGAAAAAAACAATTGGGTGCATGGTTGCACATCCTCTAGCATGTTCTAAAGACTGGTGAGCATATTGGATGTTTCTTGAAGGCTGACTGTCAACACATGCTAAGATGCATGCTCCTGTTTTCTCCTCAAGATACTAGATTAAGCTAATTGGTCTTGCATATGGAAACTATAATTTAATTTCACTGCTTCAGAGTTGTTTTTAATTGAAAATTTTTTACAGACAAATGTTACCCCACATATTTTCAATCATGAAGATACTCCTTCTACTCCCAACAATGCTTTACAGCAATTCCTGCAACCATTGATAAATTAGGAACACGAGGAAAGCAAAAAAGAGCAAAGTCAGGTCATAGACAGGAATCCGGGGCAGTTTGGCAGAGGGAGGGGCATTTTTATGGTCTTATTTAGTGTATTGAGGTCACTCTTTTTAAAAGTTGTTTGCAATACATAATCAGAGTATAAACAGTGGTCTTGTGATGCATGTGGAGGATGCATTCGTGGAGGATTTTTTTGATTCACTTCCTTGGGTGAATATAAATTATGAAAGTAGTCCAAATAACCCAGTCAAAATCTAACCCAAATTTTTTGATTCTTCACTGCTTTGACCATACGTTTACTGGCAAGTAAAAATTGTATCTGAGCTAGACCATCACTGGTGTAATACATTTTATCAAGGAAAATCCAGAACATAACATATTCAGGATTATCTTCATACTGTTTCCATTTCTAACTGTTTTCCATAGTTTCTTAGTTTTTAAATTGCTGGAAACAGGACTAGATCTACCTGAGGAATGGGCCAAGTTTTAATAAGTTTAGCTTCAACTATGCTATCTCCCGGTAGCTTATTAAAGAAAAGTGCAAACAGACAAATAAATTGCAAAGTCTTTCCTTACATTAATATACACTAAATAATCCCATGGGTGGTAAAGAGCAATTCTTAAAACAAATCTCCTCTTGGTTTTCAATTTATTTTCATTGTCTCACAGAAATCTGAGGCCCATCACAGCAGCAGTGAGTCTGGCCCTGCCAGTGTAACCTCATCTGGCAAATGCAGTGTGGTTTGTATGCCTGCTCTTGGAACCCCAAAATGCACAACTTGGGATCAAGAGGAGGCAATCCAAGACCAGTTGACCTGAATAAGCAGGAGAATGGTGCAGTATATCCATGTGATGAGTCCAGGAAGCCCATCCACCCAAACACCTGAGTGAAAGACAATACAGAGGGAAGGAGAGGGGAACTAAGAGGAGTGCCTGGGATAGGAGGAAAGTTCAGAAGAAGTGAGTGGAGGAGTGAAAAAGAAGGATGATGCACGCAAGTGGACAGAGATGGCTTGTTCTGATTCTGCTTGTGGAAAGATTATATAGGCTGTTATTGAAAAAAGAAGTACAAACTTGCTCAGGGCTCTGCATGCCAGCTCCTGGAGAGGGTCTTAGTACTTTCATTGAGGTCTAAGAACCAGTACTTCTGTCAAATGATGACTTTCCTCTTTATATGTGCCTGGCACCAGTGTAGCAAGGACATATCTGACTAAACAGAAAGCAAACTTTACTGACTATGGCTAGAAAGTGGTTTTCACATTTTTTAAATGCTGATCATTTTCCTTTTTTATGTCAAATGAGGTTTCCAAGGCTGCTATGGACAAAAGCCAAGACACACACATACACACA
>WEIU01014746.1:228481-244825 GCA_013389925.1 Aegithalos caudatus
AAAAACCCTACAGGGAGTACTTAAACCTGAAAACAGCCCAAAGTCAGCATGCTCAGCATTCACCAGACATACACGACTTGAATTGCTGTTCCCCTACACCCTGTGGCCTTAACTCATCCAGCTATTTTCCTCTTTGCCTGCCCCTTGTCATTTCTTATTTTACTGAGAAAACATTCATTGTTGTGAATTTAACATGAAAATAAACCATTCTCAGAGGAAACAATCTGGCTCTTTCTTATTCAACCAAGATTTATTCCTCCTCTCAAGGTAAAACAGTATCACTGGAATAACCCATAGACATTGCATTTCTGTGTACTATGCAAACAGACACATGCCTAGAACTGGTCTTTGCTAACAGTGAAAAGAGCAGGAGAAGAAGAAGAACATTAAACAATATTCCTACTCTTCAATAAAAGAGATTTTATTGTTGTCTTCCAAGTTATTAGCTTATTTTTACAGGAGTCCAAAAAATCACACTCTAAATGGCCATTTCAGTTTCTTGGAAGAATTTTTCTATCAAACCACTTAGATTAATTATTTATTTATTTATTTGCTACATCTGATCATGGCTCTAAATAATCCTAGTAGTCAACACAGGGACTATGCCCACTAATCCTTGGCAAATCACACCCTAATCTCTTTTAAAACCAGTCTTAAAATAAATTCCAGTTAGCTCAGTGAGAAGTGTCCAGTACATCTAAATTCAGCCCTGATACAGCCTTCTTTAGAGTCCCTTTATATACATTTATGAGGACTTATAATTGTCTCAAGCTTCAGTAAAAGCTGTGTTTGACATGGTTTAACAGAAAAACAAGTCTGATTTCTAGGATCTAACTGATGCAAAGTGAGAAAATATTAGCAAATATTCTACCTGCATTTGCCTATTAGCAGCTTTCATATGGGCTTCAATCTGGCATGAATGGTTTTTTGTTTGCTAGAGATTGCTGGGTTTCTCAGTTTCTAAAGAGTATTTGACTTTCTTTTAGGGGAACTGACTTTAGAAGAGTTTATCAATGGTGTGGAAAAAGATGAGGACCTAATGGAATTGATTACGAAAAGTTTTGACCTTTCCAACGTACTCAAAGTCATACAGAATGGCAGGAGAAACAGTGTCTGAAGGATCCAGTCATGGAGGTGGTCTCTGTCATCATTTCAAGGAAGATAATATTTGATATATTCAGAGAGTTTGATGTTGTCAAAGCCTGCCCGGGCAATACTGAGCAGCCTTCTCCAGGAGTAATTTTCACTCTTCATATATCTCCTTTTATTTTCTTTATTCTTTCCCTTGCTAATGACTGTGGCAGCCACAGAAAAAAAAGAAAAACCAACAACTTTTGCCTGCATATAATAGAAAAGGTATTTGATGCAGTAAAAGCAACTTATTTGATCTCTACGAACATGCTGTGGTCAAACCCTGGCTAGCTGCTCACTCACTCCACTCTAGTGGGATGGGGAAGAGAATTGGAAGAGCAAAAGTGAGATAACTTGTGGCCTGAAATAAAGACAGTTGAATATGGAAAGAAAATGCATGCAAGCAAAGCAAAGCAAGGAATTCATTCACCGTTTCCCACAGGCAGGCTGATGTTCAGCCTTCTCAATGGAAAGCATGGATCCATCAAGCATAAGGGTGACTTGAGAAGACAAATGCCATCACTTTGAACGTCCCCTCCCTTCCTTCTTCTCACCCAGCTTTATATGCAGAGTATGACTCTCCATGGTGTGGGATATCCCTGTGGTCACTTGGGATCAGCTGTCCTGGCTCTGTCCCTTCACTCCTTGTGCACCCCCAGCCCCTCCATGGTGGGGTGGGGTGAGAGGCAGAAAAAGACTTGTCACTGTCTAAGTGCTTCTCAGCAGTAATGAAAAAACCTTTGTGTTATTAACGTGGTTTTGGTCACAAATCCAAAACACAGTCTCATACCAGCTACTACAAAGAAAATTACCACTATGCAAACTGCAAACAGCGTGTTTTCTTCTGTTCAGACTAATGAATAAAATAATGAAAATGACAGAAACTGCAACTTTTCTAGAAGACACAAAGTTAATAATTCTTTTCTTTCAATAATGTGTTATTTAGCCTACTATCTAAAGTGTGGGCACAAACTCTTAGGTAGGACTGTGTTCTATCCAGATGAATTAAGAAAAAAGTCTGCTTTGTATTAACCTAACATTTGCTCTAATCAGTACTCAAAATTGGATTAATTTCTCTGGGAAACACTTCAGTTAGCTTAATATTCTCAAGATGTGTATCTTTCTTAACAAGCTCTCTACACTCTTGATTTTATTACATTTGTTAATTAAAATAATTTGATATTTTGATGGTTTTTTCCCAGGGCTCAGCCACTGTTCTTTCAAATTAACCTTTTATAAAAGTGTTGGAATTAAATTTTGTTGTCTTTGTAAAGCAAAATTAGAAGTTCAAAGAATAACAAAACCCAAATCATTTTGTAAGCATTCACAGAGATTTGTGTCCTTTGTCTTGAATGTCCTCCTTTACCAAAAAATGTTTTTACTGGGCTCTTTGCCACAGCTACACAAGACAAAAGGTAATTGGTATAGGGTAAGTTGTACTTCTGTAAAACAGACAGCCTTTCCCTGACTAATTTAGGGATCTCTGCCCTGTCTAAATACCTGGGTTAAAGCTTTTAGCAACTGAGTCTTTCTGAGATTTCTACCTCCTGTCAAACTGGCTTGCAATTGTCTCTGAAGGTGGTAGCCAGGACTGCAGGGAAAGCATTTGAAGATGGCATGATCACATATTCCTCATTTTTTTAGGAAAGCAGACCCAAAGCACAACCTTACTTTGTAAATAACAAGACTGTTTCTACAAGCTGAAATGGAATGGCATGAAATGTGTGCAAAGGGAAAACTATAGTTCTTCCTGGTTCTATCAGGATTGATTCTCTCTCAAGTCTGCAAAAAGTTTTACCAAATTAATATATCATAAGACTAAGTTCTCAATGCCTGACAATGCCTTGCAGGCATCACACTAATACTAATTACAGTTAGAAACATTAGAATTTAAAAAATAATTTGTGCAAGGATTGGCGCAGGTTGGACAAAACAGTTATTAAGGCTTCAATATGAAAGAGTTTTTCTTCCAAATTCACTTTGAATCCATGTCCATTTGCACACATAATGTACTCCATCATCTACAATTATTATCCCAGGTACTGGTTGATCAGTGGAATACAGAAAGAATATGCAACATGCATCACTTGACATTATAAACAGTTCTGACATTATAGTTCTGACATTTGAATCTTTTATATCCTTAATAAAAAAATAAAATTATGCATGAGATTCCTGGTGCTTTGAATTTTAGGTTCTTGTATTTACTCATCTTTGACACATAAATATGTCACTGTCAGTTTTCTCACACTCAGACTTCAGAAATTCACTGTTCTTAGTCAGATGCTTTTGTATTTAAAGCCTGTGAGGGTGGTGTCCTTCAGAACTGCATTTATGATATTTAAAATAAAATGGTCCAATCTAAGCAGCTTGGGTGTATGGAAACAGTGGTATTTGGGATTTTGATTTTAAACTAATGAAGTGGTAGACTTGGAAAAATAACTACTGCCTATATACACTGACATTTTTTTTTTAAATAAGTGGATTTTAAAAAGAGTATTTCAATTTAAAATTGCCTAATTTTTCTGCATAACTGTAATTATATGAATTGAATTACCAGTTCTGGGAGAGCTCTGTGTTGCATTATAAAACAATGTATGTAAGGAAATTCTTGGCCATATTTTGTTAGACTAAGTTAGGAAGTTGTAGCCGAAATGATCATTTCCTATACTAATTTAAAATCATTTAGTAGAAACCTGTGCAATTAAGATGCAAATATCTGTGTATTTTAATGTAAACACTGTGGCATATAATTTCAAAAATTATTTATCTACAGTAACTCCACATGTTTGTGGCTATACATAAGATTCTACCTAAATTTTTTTGTAAGTTGATTAACATACATTTCCTTTGACCTCTTAAACACAGTTTGATAAACAGCTGCTTGAGATAAATGCATTGTGGCCATAACTTCTATCTAAACTTGTCAGCTGCTCAAGTGTATCAGTAAAATAAGGTGACACATGGAAAACATGTCAAGTGTCAAAACCTCCCAAAATCTTGTTCTGAAACAAAATGAAGCTGCAACTCATCACCCTGTGGGCGATTTGTAGTCACAAAGGTATAATGTAACTTGACCTGACCATCATAATGCCTATTGCTAGTTGAATGGACAGCAGAAAAGGAAAGCAACAAAAAAAACCAGTGTTAGTGCACGTTATGTACATACTTTAGCAAACACTTCAGTAGTTGAGGGCATTGCTGACCTGATGACTGCTTAGAAGCCCTGCAGGAGAGAGAAAAGGTTCTTCCCCTAGAGGGTGTTCAGGCCCTGGAACAGGCTCCCCAGGGCAGGGGACACAGCCCCAAGGCTGGCAGAGCTCAAAGAGCTTTGGACAGCACTGTCAGGCACAGGCTGTGACTCTTGGGGGTGGTGCTGGCCAGGAGATGGGCTTCAGCTACATGGATCATCCTTGGATTACATGCATCGACCTGAAAAGTGACATCTTCTGCACAGGCCCGCACTGGTTTTTGCCTTACAGCAGCCATGTGACAGAAGAGTCACCCATCAAAGGTAACTCAGTTATTCTAAAGGCATTGCTGTATCACCACTTAATTTATATTTCCACCTTCTCTGCAGTGTTTGGGTTGAAAGGGACATTAAAGATCACCTAGTTCTGAATCCCCTGCCATGGGCAGGGAACCTTCCACTAGACCAGTTTATTCAGAGCCTCGTCCAGCCTGGTCCAAGGAGGGGAATCCACAACCTGTAAGAAAATTCAAGACACCTTGCTAGGCAGTTTATACCCTGTTTAAAAACAACACTGTATGGAAACAGTAACTTTTGAGTTGCTAAATCATCTGGCTCCAGTTTGAAATTAAGGCCTGAATTTTTTGTCTCATTTCAAGCTGCACTGTTTACAGAACATGTCCTGTGCAGAATACTGGAGACGCTGGGAGGGAGGACTGGATGGAGTCACAGAACACCCAAAAACCATTAAGGGAAAGAAGCAGGGGAAGAAACCTTAAAAGGGAAAGGATCAGGCTTCATCAAAGGAATAGCATGGTGTGACAATCTCTGTCCCTAAGGGACATATTCTAAAGGTAAGTCTAAATGTCAAAGAATGGAAAAGAGTAAAAGAAGAGACTGAGGCTATGGAGGGACATGTTCATGTTCTGTACTCAGACAACACCCGACAACAAGTGCACAGCAAAACCAGAACGTATATGGTACTTAATCTGTCTGAAATTTGGCTCTCCTTGCTGCCCTAACAGAACTAAAAAACTTTTCCAACAATGCACCAAAGGTAAAGCTTGAAAGAGGTCAGACACATTCTCCTGTCATCTCTTTATCATCTCTAGCACATGGGTACAAATTAAAATAGTCTTCTGAAATTCTCTAGCACTCAGAAGAAATCAGATTAGCACTGTTACAAATAAAGAATCTGAAATAATAATAATCTGCCCCCAGCAGTTTCTTCTGCACTGGTCCTGCACCTGATTTCTCCAATACCAAGGGAACTAACCACTCAAGATGTCTTCTGTTTATTCACTGAGAATGTTCAACAGCTCAATTAAACAAAGGTACTTTCCATTGTTCCTCTCTAGATTATTTTCATTAGCTGTGCAAGTTAGTAAGGCAGCAACTGATGTGTTGGCATGGAGAATTTTCCATGCTGTGGAAAACTGCTATTTATTTAGGAAACATGGTAAATCTTCCTCACAAGTGCCCTCTGAATGGCAATTGGCAGCAGAGTGTGAGCAACTGACATAAAGAAAAAATGGTTAGTATTTTATTCTTCTATCCCATCAGCCATCTAGTCACTTGCATATACATAGCAATTATAGATGTTTCAAATTTCACCTTTCCTGGAAAACTCAAAGTGCACTCAGAATGATAAATGAATTTGTAGTCCATTTGTGGTCCCATATAAGTCAATGATCCTATTGATTGCAAACCAGAACAGAATTTTTTCATTCACATCCAAAGAATATATCAAATTCTTGATTTATTCAGACTCTTATTAACCTTTTGTGTAGCACCCATTAACCTTTTATGCAGCACTTCTATTAACTTTTGTGTATTTCTGTGGGCTACTGCTGAAGGACGTAGTGAGGGAATGAAAGAAATATTTTGAAAACATTTTTTAAAAACAGGTGATGTATTAGAATTGTGATAATTTTCCTTTTAAAAACCAATGAAATATTCATGGAAACGGCTGACAGAGTTTCGAGGGTATCAAAAGACACTAAACTCCCATCAGGCTTCAGGGACAGCTTTTCATTCTTACCATCCATTCACATGCTCCCTCCATCTTTGTTCCCAAAGCAACAAAAATTATGTGAGTTTTTTCAAAATTTTTCTTTTTTTAACACTTGCAGCATACCTCCGGGACTTAGCTTTATTTGTTTTGGACAATATTGAAAAAATTTGCACTTTTTCTTCTCTTTTTATTTAACTTACAAATATTTGACAAACTGTTTTTATCCTGGAGGATTTCAAATCCCCTCAGATTTAAAATATAGCTCATTTTAAAAAGCTCCTAACAGAAGAAAAAGTTGAACATTTGAAATTAAACATGTTTTTATCATTCTTATTGTACTAAAGATGCTCATATCAAAAGAGAATCTTTTTTCCTTTGTCTTCATTTATTTTCTAATTAGGTCAGTCTTCCCTTTCATATCCTGTTCACCAGCTCAGCCTCTAATGGACATGTTAGTTAGCAATCAGCTTCTAGGGAATATAATAATTTAAATACACAAAAATACACCAAAAAAATTCCAGGCTTTTTAAGGATCAGTTAATTTTTTTTCATTATCTAAGATGCTGAGATTCTCAAGTATCTAAGTTAGGAACTGCTTTTTCTTATCATCAATGGAAATAAGAAATTCTTGTAGTGGTAGGTCAGAACATGAGACCCATCATCTTGAAAAGCTTAATTATAAAAATACCAAGCAAAAATAAATGCATAGTCTTGCTCCTCAAAAAGAGAAGCTCCCAAAATCATGTTCTGTCCACCAGGGTTAGTAATGACTCTGGATCACACAATTATAAATCTTAATTTTCTATTTTCTGGTGGTTTTGATTGTTGTAGAAAGCACATTTGTGTCCACTCAGACTCAGGATGTGTTCTGCTGTCACCTTCACAGCCTCCTCTCTAGAAAGGTGCCAAATGCTGCCACACCTTTGGAAGAAGCCAAATGTGCACATTAGGCAAGAAGCAATGTTAGGACTAAAGGGAAGTGCTACTCAATGGTCTTAAAGCAGACAGAAAGAGGATGGAGGTGTAAGAAATTACTGTCCTGCAGATATAAAAGTTAGGGGTAACAGTCCAGCAAATCACAGAATCACACAATCATGGAATGGCTTGGATTGGAAGGGACCTCAAAGACCATCCAGTCATGGGCAGGGACACCGCCCACCAGGCCAGGCTGCACATAGCCCCACCCAGCCTGGCATTGAACACTTCCAGGGATGGGGCATTCACAGCTTCTCTGGACAACATGTTCCAGAGTCTCACCACCCTCACAGAAAAAAAAAAAAAATCTTCATAGCATCCAATCTAAACCTGTCCTCTTTCAGTCTGAAGCCACCCCCCCTTGCCCTGTCACTACCTGTCCTCGTAGAAAGTCTCTCTCCATCTCTCTTGCAGGCACCCTTCAGGTAGTGGGAGGCTGCAATTAAGTAATCCCAAACCTTTCTCTTCTCTAGGCTGAACAATTCCCTCAGCCTTTCCCCTAGAAGATGGGATCTATCCCTTTATCTTGGTGACTCTCCTCTGGACTCACTGACTGTTCATGTCTTTTTTCATGTTCTCACTGTTTTGGTCTGCTTGTTGCTGAGGTGGGGTTTTTTCCCCTCCAAATCCTTTCTGCTTTCTTTTACTCATCCAAAGTACTACTGCAAGATCAAGGGAGAGAGAAACAGACCCTGAAAACAAGCAGGAGAGAATTGATAAAAATGGCTTTTTGGCATCTGGGAAGTAAATTTGTGATGGAGAAAATGTTTTACTTACATATGTGCTACTCATGCTGCTTGGTTTAATTTCTTTAATTTCTGCTTTGCATTAACATTCAAGGCACACTAAGAGGAAGAATCTTCCTTTTTACTGAAGAGATATAATCAAGCATCCTTTCCTATATATCTAAAACAGAGACATTTGGAAATGAGAGCCTTGGTCCAAGGAGGCCTTGTGACACTATTCCCATGACAAGGCTCTACTAATCACTGAGAAGCATTTCACATGTTGTGGTAATTTGCAGTAAAAACTGCCACAGATGGCATTAGTTAACTTCTGTGGAGTTTGTGAGATTAGTATTTGGCTACAAGTCTATCTCCACATGTTTCTGTGATACTGAAAAGAGGGCAGAGATGGAGCAGCCCAAATAAGCAAAAATTTTTTTAAAGGAGATTTTGTTGAGGCTCAGTATCACTACAACCTCCATAGTAATATGGGGACCAGATACAGTGAGCTGTATAAATCCAACGCTAATTCCCCCTCTATAATCCTACCATATATCTGAAAATGATTCCTGATCGGCTGTGGTTTTCACACGTTGCTAATCCGTGTAATCCTTTAAAACACATAAGCAAAAGGTACAACCCCTTCATTAGCAGCTCCTTTGCTCCCTCCCAGAACCCATCACCTTGCTGAGATGATCTTACCACCCACTACACAGTATAGGTCTGTGTTGACCAGACATCCTCTAATCACAGGGAAATGTCTAAGCAAATAAGTGTTAACCTCATGCATCATAAGAGTAAGGCAGAAAAAGCAATACTTTTGTTATCTTTCTGAATTATTTGATTTGATTGTGCCAAAAAGCAAACTGAATCTTTAACTGAGCATATTGGGTCAAGTTACAGGGAGCACAGCATTCATTTTGTCAAACACGCAGCTCAGAGTTACACAGTAGGCACCAGGGGTGCTGGATGATGTGAAGCATCTACATCCAACACTGTAGACTGGGAACATGTCCTCAAATGGGGCATTTCCAAGCACAGGTTCCATTAGGAAGCACTGTACTGGCTTGTGTAGAGGGTGTACAGCTGGAGCTAGGGGCACTGTACTATGAATCCATGAGTGTGAGATACAGGATTAGATAAGTGAAGGTAGGTAAGGTGTCTCAGGTCACCACAGCTCTGCAGATCCCTGTGCTCTGCACTTGCTACTTTGACTGTTTCCTTCCCAGATAAATCATAACAAGAATTAGTTTATATCTTATTGGGTTTGTGTTGCTTATTTTTTTTTCTCAAGTAGGAAGATGCTGTTCCTTCTTCTTGCTTTGAGAAAAGAGCCTCTATGCATCCACACTGTGTGCATCTGTTTGATGATCCAAGATTTTCAAGGCTTTCCCTGTTCCTCTTGACCTTTCCCTTAATTGTATCTACCTGAACCCAAGCTACCCCTACCAATGCATTACACGCTTTTATTTTCTACCCAGTACTTTCTGCCAGACCTTTTATCCCTTTTGATTATTTTTTGCACCCCAATTTTTCAGCCAGCTTCACACAGATACTATCTTAATTTTAAAGCATTCTTCATGGATGAAATTTCCTTCCACTTCCTTGAAGAAATCTCACAGAAGGCAACTGAAGGGTGGGGGCAGAAAGAGGAAGGACAGAAATTCAGAACTCCACACACCAATGTGACTGTCCTTTGCATCTCAGAAGTGACAGGCCAGACATAGAAAACTGAAGCCCATGAGCCCAAACGGGTTTAACTCCTCATTTTGCACTTCACAATCATCAGGAGTCAGAGTACCAAGACAATCAGGACATGTCAGTAAAGCTATGCCACCCACTGACCCTGAAGCCATTAATTCCTACAAGCTTTGCAAAGGGGAAGGATTCACAGCACACCCTTTTTTTGGTAGGATATGTCAATTTTACAACACGCTTAACTCTGACCTAGCCAGGCACCTGCTATACAAAAATACCTGAGGACACAGCAGCATGTTTGAGGGCTTCCTGGTGTATAGAGGAGTCCATGCCCTGTGTAACCCCACCATCCTTGCAAATGCTGCAGTCTCAGTTATTTGGAAGCCACTGAGATACCACTGCCCTGCCTATATTTACATCTCCCTTTGCAGGACAGATCCAGCAAAACTTGACTTCCATAAAGATTGCCACAGATGTAAGAGAAGCAGAGGATTGAAAGGGGAAGGGAAATAATAGCTCAGACATAGCTGTTTTGGTTTTGCTCTCCACAGCACTGAGCTTAGCTTAAAAAGTCTAAGTCTTCACAACCACAGCCCAGAAAAAACAATTTCCTGTTTTCTCCTGGCAAGCACTTCTTCTTCTCTTTAACCACACAGAGCCTGTATAACCAGACACTGCCACAGCACTTGTGCCATTCTGAACATGTCCTTTCACTCCCTGCATACAGTAGTTCTCTCAGCCAAATGTAAATGTTTACCAGCAGTTTTCTAATTAAGACAAAGACACATCCTTGTAATGAAACAATCTTTTCTAGCCGAGGAATCACTGGAAATTCCTCAGATTTGAGGGACCAGGCAGATGCTGTTCAATCATGAAGACCAAATATTTATTCTGACCACTTCAAAAGTACCTTGTGGGCTAACACTGGCTTACCCAGCTCTTTGTTAAACAACTGAAAATGAGAAACATTCATGAAATCAAAGCTTGTTTGGGTGTAATTTGTACACTTGGTGCAGAAAGCACCGTGTATCTCAGCTAAATCACTTGCAACGAATAATTCCACCATTCAATACAGATGCTAAACACTGGAAGCTTACACAACATTATGGAAATGTATCTTCCATCCTCAGGGGATGGGAGAATTTTAATTCCTGGCACTGAAGGCAGGCTTGAATGAGAATATGATTAAACTTTTATAACTGCTCAATGTTTTCTTGGCTCAATCAATATTCTTTTCAATAAGCCCTTGGCCTGTTTTGGAAACATAGCCAATATTTGTTGTTCAGTAAATGGGGTTTTATTCTTCATTCCCACTGATCTGATCAACAGAATGACATTGATCACAATGAGTGCTGTGTTCAAATATTTTAAAACAATTTAATCGGCTCATGCAGGACAGAGGTTAGGCTGCAGTGATGATTACAGCACATCTTTCAGTGGTCTCTGTTACAGATGAATGTTCTTTTATATCACCTCCAATGTACCCGACTGCAATCATCCATTTGTGCAAGCTGGCAGGAATGAATGGGGTCACACAGAGTGGTTTCTTCCTTTCCTTCAAAGGCAGATGGAAGGGGATGTGACAAGCAGCCTTGCATGCCTCAGGAGGACCAGCATCCAGTGGGAGAGATCCTGAGCCTTCCATACTGATGTGTGTGGGAGCAGCCAGGGGAATTGGCTATGATGTGTTAGATGTTAATACTGTCAAGCAGGAGGATGCTAGACCAGAATTTAGGGTGGACTTACAGCCCACTCACCGATGTGCCAACTGCATGTGCACAACCCTGGGCAAATCACCTAACTCTGTGCCTTGGGTTTAAATCACCTAACTCTGTGCCTTGGGTTTTCTGTCTATCAAAGCAAGGTTAATAATTCTTGCCATGTTTTGTGAAGCAGTTTGATATCTGTGCAAGAGAGGCACGATGTGAGCTGTGGCATTTGCTCAGCACGTTGGTGACACTCAGTACTTTGCCAACCCAAGCAGGAGCTACAGAGCTACCTCTACAAAACACCAGAGAGAGTGAAGGGCTTGGAGCAAAAGTCAACCCAGGCAGTTTCAACAGATGCTGAAAACTGAGGACAGTGGAGATTAGTGAAAGGGACAAGAATTGCTCATTCCTTTTCAAGAAAATTCTCGTCCTTTGCTCCAATGGTAATACAATTGTATTAGATCAGATTCCTGAGCTTTGTACTGAGTCCTAAATGATTAAACATTGCTTTTGTTTTCACTTTTGCATTCCCACATATGATAGAAAAAGGATTGACCATTTCATGGTGATTGTTGTCCTAGTAATTGCTTATTCCTCTATCCACAGAGTGGTTGAACTCAGGGCCTGTCTTTATAAATGAGCTGGCAGTCAGACATATTTCAGGGATCAGAAGGCTTCAGAAATAACCAGGTTATACAGCAGAAATACCCTGGTATAGGTTGAATCCAGCCAGCAGCCAAGCATCCACATGCACCCCAGGACAGGGAAGAGAACAGGAAGAGAAAATGTAAGAAAACTGAGGAGTCAAGATAAAGACACTTGAGTAAGTCACAGAAAGGGGAAATCAATCCTATGAAGACTAAGTGGTGAAAAGGCACTGACTCACTGTTTCCCACAAAAGAAGTCTCCAAGTAATGGCTAACATGAAAGAAAAAGAAACCTCACCTCCTTCTTCCTCTACCCCAGATTTTATTTTATTGCTGAGCATAATGTTGTACCACATGGAACATCCCTTTGCTCAGTTCAGGTGAGATGTCTTATTGGGTCTCCTCCTAATTTCTTGCACAGGTCCAGCCTACTCATACTCACTGGAGTGGGGAAGGAGCAGCACAGTGAGGAAAAAAGCAAAAGCCTTGTTTGCAATCACTGTTCAGCAATAACCACGTATTTATTATTGTCTTACCAACACAATTTCCTTTAGCCACAAACCCAAAACTTAGTACCAAAGGGCTGCTGTGAAGAGTTAGCTTCATCCTGGCCAGATCAGAACCAAAAAATGAAAATAGTGAAGTCCCATTCTGGCAGAGGAATGATTAGACTGGAACTAATAAAATTACTCCCAAACAAAATTACACATGCTCTTGACAACTGGGGGGATTATAAAGCATTCAGAAAACAAATGATCCAGCAAGTGCAGCCTTAGAACCTGCTCCAAACCTGCTTCCAGCAGGACTGCACACAATTTTCAGAAATAGGGACCTAAATAATGTTACTCATCCCAGGACTGTGTTTGGAAGCTCAGCAACGCTTTTGACTTGACAAGATTTTTGATGCCTTCCTGATGGCCAAGTGTGGGGGGGTTTTTTTGTTTTCTTTTCTTTCATGCTTTATATAAGCAGTTATGAAGTGCTTGGGTGTGTTTAATTATGATAAAGTTTGGAAACATTTGTCTGTGTAACAGACACTCATGCGAGGACTGCCTTATGTGGAGAAACTAATTTATGACTTTGGATAGAGTTGTAAATAAGGAGGGATAAAATAACACTTTCCCTCCCACCCACCTCTCAGAGAGCAGGGAAGGCAAGGCTCCTTGCAGAGGGAATGATACAAAGTGCCTGCTGCAGCACCGGGTCTGTGCTGACTCTTTTACTGTGGTGTTTTCCTGGATGCTCACGCTTCCCTTTTCCACCATGCCAACAGCTACTCCCCCCTCCACACTCCTCAGTGTTTTCTTATAGTCTCTGAATCTCTAATTATATTCACTGGCTTGACACAAGCTGAGCTGTGGAAAGGTTTCTGGAAAAGAGCAGTTATTTTATGCTTTCATGCTCCCTTGTACAAAGAGAGAGAGAGCAGCATGCAATCCAGAAGAAATACACTAAAGAGAGAGAGGAGTTTGTCATTTTAATAGTCAATGTGAAGTTTTGGCTGTATCTGAAGATCAACATTTACAGAAAATAGATGTGTAAATTGCTTTTTATATGGTTCTTCAGAGGTTGCTTTCAGAAAATTATTTTTTTATTCCAGATGCCTAGATAGTCAAGGATACTGACTGACTGGGGAGAGTTCAAAGCAGAATAGTAAAAATGATCATTTAGTGCAGATGTTTTGATTTTTTTTTTTTTTATTTTTTTTTTTCTAAGTTATAAATGGATTAAAGGGATAAAATACAGCTTGAGGCTGGACTCAGTGATGAGCTGGGGAGGACAAAGGCCTCTCCAAATACAAATAACACCATGAATAAAACAATACACAGCAAGCCATAGGGTAAACAATGACACACTCAGAGCCACAAATTATTCTTCTACAAGTCAAACTAATCAAAGAATAGTTGAAGTTAAATCATCTGTCAAACATTTCTGTACAGACCTACTCAACAGAGAGGCAGAAGATGTGCTTCAACAGAACAAGCAAGAGGATGATCTTCTGGTGGTACACAGGCAACAAAGAAGTTTTCTTCCTGAAATGTTCATTTCTGTATCATATTAATAAATTCTCTTTTCTAGCAAAAAAAAGATGGCACAATGTTCATTATTTATCTATCACCAAGTAAACATTGTGCCATATTCTTTAGCTTCTCAGAAGTTTGATCCACAATCTTGATTTGCAGTCTACATAAACTCACCCAAGCATTAACTAATCTTTGTTGACTTTGTGGTTCTTAAGGTCATGCAGGTTTTTTGGGTTGTTTTTTTTTTGTTACACCTTATCAAATATACCAGTTACTGCTGGTTTAGGACAGTTTTCATGCACAGCTGCTGAACCTCGATCTCTGTTTCTCATACAGGTGGTAGAAGAAACTTATTGTACTTGAGTGCTCCTGTCACTCTACTGAGCTGTACCATGAATTTAAAAGAGACAAAAGTAACTTCTGGATAAAACTGAAAAAACTGGATCATACCCTTGTTTTCCTAGCCTGGTGATCACCTCAAATATAAAATAAGTCAGAGGCTTCTATTATTTCTAGTATAAAATTACATATTAAGGAATTAAAATACATTAATGCTGTAAAGTGAATGAGTCCTAAGCTAGGGAATGTCAGAGCAAAGTAATTAATCTCATCCTGTGTGTGCAACTGTATTTCAATCTTAAATTGTCAAAGCACTTCAAGGGGACCACAGAACACCACTATGAAGGCCATAATGACCCTAAACCCACTGCTGAAGGACCGGAGATATTCCAATGCTTTTTTTTCCCCAAGAAACTCAATTATGCATATTTTTATATGATTAGCATTTTGAAAGATTTAAGTATTGAATAGTTACCTCATTTCCTTTTACCCTTTTCTAAATGTGGGGCTCTAAGTCTCATTCTCTGCACCTCATGCAAAGTTTGCCCTGAGAATGTATAGATTTACTTGTCTACTAATAAATCCCTACTACTTTTCCAAACTATCCCAATATTTGACCATGTTGAAAGTAATATAATTATATTTCATCTATTCAAGGGAGTGAAATTAGTAGTATATTTTACTGATGGGAAAGGAAAGATTGTAGGGACTTGCTTCAAACTACTGAATGCCCAATCAATTTTGTCAGTCTGCAATAAACAACTTCTAATTTATTCAGGGTAGTTATACTTTTTTTCCCTTATTTTTAAATCTTACTTATATAAGCTTATATAAACTTATATAGGTTTACATAAGCTTTGATATATTCAAAGCAATGCTTTCATCAAAGTGAATATAAAGAGACATTGAGAGCTTCTGCAAACCTATTCTCAGGTATATATCAAGAAAATAAAGCCTAGAATATTTATATTTATAGAATTAGATGTTTCTCAGTGAGATTCTGAGTTTTTTAAGATGATTTGTCCTGCACTACTCATTTCTCTTCCTGCAAGCTGAAATCAACACTTCAATACTCTTCTAGCTGGCTTGCTCAGCACACACATGGGATTTAACCACTGAGTGCAGTGTTTCATGCAGTGGTGGCAGAAAAATCATACCCTGAAAAATGGTAAGGCCTTGATGAAGAACCAGAAAAAGGGCAAGACCTGCCAGAAACAGGGGAAGGCCTTAGTGCAGGACTTGTCAGCTGTGAAAACTTCACATTCACATACTAGTAAGAATGCTTAACTGAGGATGAAATTATGTATTTTTCTGAAGTCCTACCATTTAAAAAAATTAATACAACTGAATAGTAACCAAATACAGATCAGCTTTAAACAATAAGGGATTCTTAAAAATGCATCTGCCTTTACATTACCAAATGGCAAACGTTTTTGTAACCAGAAGTTCAAGGGAATTTGATGTGCTGATGGTATTTTGCTTTTTTTAAAAATCTTTTTTTAAAGAAAGCCAATGTTTACTTGAAGAATATTGGGAAGGAATGGAATGGTATCCAAAATACCAGTGCCAGTGGGCAGGTAACGCTTTGGCTTTGCCAGTTCCACTTCTACCAAGAGGCCTCCGGCCTGCAGCCTTAGGGGATCAGATGGAGAGGGACAAGGCAGGGAGTGACTGCCGGCCACTGAACACCGAATTGCCCAGCCCCGACTGCTCCGGCCGCTGTGCCGAATCCCTCAGAGACACAAGGCTCTGTAAATCTCTGCCAGGAGCGGCCCGACCCGGAGAGAGCCCCGAGTCATCTCCTTTCCCTGGGCACCGCGTCCTGGGACGCGGGCCCTGTGCCCGGGCAGGGCCGTGCGCCGCAGCCAATGGGAGCCCGCGGCCAGCCGCTG